>JAWLRI010000998.1:988077-1005353 GCA_034781795.1 Crypturellus tataupa
AGTTGAACAGGACTGGACCAAGGACTGACCCCTGGGGGACCCCACTCAACACAGGCCTCCAACTAGACTCCGCACCATTGATTATCACCCTCTGAGCTCTGCCATGCAGCCAGTTGCCAATCCACCTCACTGTCCACGTATCCCCCAACTAAAAGTCTGTAGAAACATGTAAGCAAATACTACCAGCAACAACACTTCCACCCAAGGAAAGTTTCAGTCCAAAACTAGCGAACATCTAAGAAGAAGGATCTAATTTTGTGACAAAATCATTGAATGACAGAATCATTAAGGTTGAAAGGGACCTCTAAAGATCATCTAGATCAACCCACCTGCACACGCAGGGTTGCCTAGAGCATGTGGCACAGGATTGTGGGTTTTGATGATCTCCAGAGAAGGAGATTCCAAGACTATTAATTAAACTCTTCTTGAAATAAAGAGGAAGTGATAGCAAATAAAATGAAATAAAACAAAAAGGAAAAAAAAAAAGTCTCTCAATTACACTGAGATACTGAACTGAAAATATATTCTCCTAAAAATGTTGTTCCCTACAGATAATACTTTCCATAGTTCAAAAGGAAACTTTACTAGTCAGTCTTTTGTTTCTATTTGTTTATTTGTTTGTTTGTTTTTATATGGTGACAGAATAAAAATAATAACAACAATGTAATTTAATAAGAGACATTTACACAATAAATCCTTAGTATCTGAAGAAATATAAATCATCTCAACATAAAACTATTTAAGAATCATATGTACGCAAGCTTATATATAAGCAGTGTTAAAAGGTGAAAGTTGGGAATAACTACAGGGAAGGTAAAATGCTGATTTTCTCTTTTCTCATTTTTAAGTGAATACAGCTAGCCAATAGATAAGGGAAATATAAGTAACAATACTTAATTTCCAACTACAGAACTACTAATATGTCATTTATTTCTGGTAAACATCAAAGAAAAGGAAGCATCATAAAGTATAGAAAATTTTCCACAATTAGTGTGAATGTTGCCAAATGTCACTCTGGCAGAGGGTTAGGTAGCATAATCTGATACTGCTTATTCATCATTCTAAAGAATGTAACCTCTAGAGGTACTTTCCCCCCAAAAATAGACTACTGAGCAAAAGTGGAATTATTGTCAAATTTTCTCTGAAAATAATAAATTGTTTTAAAGGTGTCAAACCATCTCATGGTTGCTTTTGGTTACCAAGTTGCTATTGGAAGGCATTTTGTTACTGAATGTGTTTTGGGGAAGAGGTGGTAGACTGTAAGTCCTATTTTTTTATTATAATATTCAGGGCTTGCATGACTTGCATGAATAAGATTCTAGGTTGCTCCAGAACCTCCTCTCCTGCTCTGTGCCTATTCCTTTCTTTTTCTTTTTTCTTTTCTTCCTGCATGTCTTTCTATCATCAGGGAAGTAATTAGGGCAATAATACATAGAAAATGAGTGAGAGAAGATTACAAAGGATTCTTTCTCCCTGGCGTTTTCCTTTATTCTTTTCATCTATTTCATCTAATTCCTGTTATCCTCCAGGCATTTCTGAATTGTTTAGAGGCGTAATTAATGATGAAAATCCTTCCAGTTGTTACATGCATGTGGTCATGAAGTGAAGAACACTTCAGTGTTCTTCAAAGAAAGAGCTCTGGTGCAAATATGTATACACACAGAGGAAGAAGTTCAACCAGCTCTTCTACTATGTTTGGTAACAACATAATTTTTCAACTTTTTAATTTTTAACAGTAATTCCAGTGCATGTAACAGAACCCAGCATAGAACAACCATAAGACTGTCACACCAGAAACCTGGATAAAGTGGCAATTAGAAGAGGAAATGATTTTTTTTTTTCTCCCAGCAGGAGAAATGTAATCCATTGTAGCTCAAGGGCAGATTTCTCACCCACATTGCTTCCTTCAGGACTGTTTTGAATTTTGGTTTCCTAAAAGGGGGTTTCCGTATGGAAATTGAAGGAAGAGCTAATTTTATAGCAACAAGATTTTGAAACGACATAGTGTGAATGAAAACATATATATATGTTATTTTAATTGAGATAGATATATCAAGACTTCTAAGATTAAAAGTTAAATTGAGTATAGTATATTCTGCATATATGGCTACAGACTACATGTATGACAATCAAAATTATCTGCTAAGACTAGGTGATTTCACTTTAAAATCATAAATAATTGTTTTGATCAAAAGGTTGGTATTAAATATGTGCGTATTCATTCAGAAAATGATACAATGTCAGATGATATTATTCTGTGCTTTTTCATGTGTTTATTTAATATGCATAAAAAATGCCTATGGGATCTTAAAATAGGACAAGATGTTATTTCCCCAAGTAACCTGATATCAAAATTACTCCTCATCTCCTCATCCATTAAATGAAGGAGTATGACCAGCCAAAACAGGTTGATGAGCGTTTAGCTGCAGGGAATGCTGATTTCCTGGGATATGTCCACTGCAAGAAATGTCTCAAGTTATTTCTCAGGCTGTCAGCAGCCGGTTGGCTCGGCAGGGAGCTCTCTGGAGTGACAGCACTGGGCCTTGGGGGTCTACCATGGCTCTAAGAGCCACGTGACCCACTGCATGGATAAGTCACCACCATCAATTGACCTAGAGACCCTGACATCTGTAGGCTTGGTAGCCTGTCACAACAGGCTTTATGAAGCAGATTTATGTTTAACTAAAGTGTTTGTGAGTGTTTTAGATTTCCACTTTGGTAATCGTCACAATTCCTTTTTTTCTCTTATTTGGTTAAAACATGAAACAACAAAAACAACAAAAAAGAAAGGACTGAATAAACCAACCAAACCACTTTACCAAGTGCTTGCTTGTAAACATGCCAAATATTATATCTGAAGATAAAAGGACTTAATACAGGTTTCAGTATTAACATCTGCAAAATTGCTGCTACTGCACCTACTACCAGGACCAGCTGCTAGAAATCCACATCTGGAACAATAATTATTTCAAAGCACACTACATGCAGAGGAGTATACATTTCATGTTCCTCCTGAAAGGCAATAGCCAAATCCATTGAAATTCTGATATTCAGACAGACATACAAGATTTTTTTCTCATATAGGTGTTAATTTCATGTTTATGTGTGTACAAAAGTGCATTTGAGGATACACATATAATGAAACCTCTTTCAAAATACAGAGTTTATGCTAATAAGAGCAGAGACCTATGATTATGGAAAACATACAGTTGATTTCCTCTTAGCTAATGCACAGGGAATTAATTGTCTCAAAATGTCAGATGTACAGCATGATGCTTAGGTTAGTAAAATTATGTACAAAGAATGGGAAAGAAAAATAACCCCTAAAAGGGTACAGTTTAAACTAAATTAAGCCATCAGTTGTCTGCAGTCATCTAAGTCTCCAAGAAAATTCTCGTGATGTGGGGAATTACTTTTTGTTTATTATTTATTAACCATTTGCTTTATTAATTATTTTTTGTTAAAACAGTATTTATGGATTTGTCTTGATTAAGTATTTGCTTCCCATAAAGGTTTTAAATAGAGAGAACTGGACCAGTAACTGGTATAAATTGCTAGTTTTTCTTTTGATATATATGAATTACTTTGGACATCACAGCCTAGAGATGCAGTAAAGGCAGTTGATAGCTGTACTTAGAAGTCAAAGTGAAGATATTTTAAGAACGGGTGGAAAATTCTCTGCTCTTTGAACTTGCATCAACAAAACATAAAAACTATTGAGTTCAGAGGAAAAGCAGAGAAAAAGAAAAGGTGCTCTCACTGAACAAGATTTTTGGCTAGGATAAACTTGCAGATCATCAATTGAAGATATTTTGTAGAGCTATAAAATTTCTTCTGAGAAAATAAGACAAGGACTGTATTTATAACAGTGGGTAAAAGAAGGTAAATTTATGACAGGTAAAAGAAGATACAAACTCATTTTCACTACCAAAAAAGTTTGGATTTTTTTTTTCAAAATTTAGAAAACTGAGGAGAAAACTGGGAAGATAATAGATGGCCTAGATAGTCTAGAGAATGTGCTATAGAAATGAGTAAAACTTCTCTCAATAATAACTTAATAATATCTAGTAGACATCAGTAGAGTTAGTCAGTTTTTTTTATCAACTTCCATTGTATTATAATATATAATATTATATAGAATATTATAATATATAATATAAATATATAATATATAATATGTATAATATATAATATTATATATCCCAAGGACAGTAATAGGGAAATTTAACGTGAGAAATTTAATACTGCTACTGAAAAACCTCTGTAAAATATCAGAATCAGACAAGTTGTTCACTTCTACTACTTTTATTATGGGATCAGAATTAATTAGCTATTAGATTAAAAAAGTACATCAATTAGCAGTTTTATTTATCTTCAAACAGGACACGGTGGAAGTAAGTAAATCTGTTTATTGTCATTTAGTATTGTCAAATTCTGGGTGGTGCCCCTGAGTGGATGAAAATAGACATTTCTGATGTCATACATGGCATCAGTGTAAACTTTTTTTTTTTTTAATCTTTTCATTCTAAATCCCAGCTGGCCAAAATGCCAGTTACAACTTTTACATAAGCGTTTATTATTGTTAGTCACTGATGTTTGACCAAGATACTTCACTTTCTCTTAGGATTTATATAGTGTCACTGTAGGCAGTGCTTAAACTCCAACATTTACTAAGAAGCAGAAAATCTTTGTGTGAGTTTGTACATTTCTTTTCATTCTATTTTTTTGGTCATGAATGAAGCTCAATTTTGGATATCCGTAATTTTCTACAAATCTCACTGAAAAATGGTATTTGAAAAGGATTTGTTCTGGTTCAGAACCATAGCAGATTTCTGTTTGACTTCAAGGAAGCTTGCACAGCACTATATTCAAACACAGAACAGAAATTTCAAAAGTTTTAATCAGATTCTGCACTATGTCTATTCCTATTTTAGAAACCATGAGAACTCTTTTAGGAGCCTGTACCTTTCCTTTCATTTTATAGAAGTTGGAAATGTGAATGCACCTGTGATGCTGGGGTGCCTCCTGTGGTATAGCTTGTAGGAATACAATCCACAAAATTGTCTAAGATGATAGTCAAAAAGTGGCAATGCTTTGCTTTTGCTCTTCACATTCAACATTAAGTTGGAAATATGTAGAATAAAAATATGTTCTTCCATGCTGAAATGATGCAAAGATGAGCTTGAAAAGAACTATACTGAATAAAGTAAGTCCTAGAAACCAATTTCTGAAACACCTACCTGGCAGAAAAAAATAGAAAGCATTATCTCTTACCAATTTCAGAAAAAAAAAAAGACAAATAGAACTGTGTGAATACTAAATGCTTTTTATTCACACTAAATTCACACTAAATGTGTGAATACTAAGTGCTTTTAAAACTCTCCATTAACTATTTGTGGTAATACTCATTCAGATTGCTCAACGTGGTTGGCTAAAACTCAACACCTTGGGATCAAGTCCTTTATATTCACAGGAGACGACTAAATCCAAACCCAGAACTAGAGAATTATTTTTTCTTTATAATAGTGATTAGGGTATAACTGAAAAAAGAAAAGAAGATAAACTTTCATTAAGATTTGCTGTATTTTAAATAGTTACAGTCTTACAACCAGACTTATTTGCCAAAGAGATCACATATTTTGAAAGCTATTTATCTTTGTAATAATAAAAATAAAAATGTTCATTGCACAAAGTCATTGGTAAGGAGAACAGAACCCTGAGCACTTAATAACTGGAATAATGTTCAATTTCCTCATTCCTCCTATGTGGTAGTTTTTGCAATGGATGGTGTCACTGACATTTAAAAAAAGGCTATAATTTGATATACATTAAAAAAAAACACCACCAAAAAAAAAGACTAATCAATAATGACTAATCTGTTATTCTCTGCTGGTTGCATAAAGACCTATTAGGATTTAGCCATACTTGAGGTTCTTAATGTTTTAACTGCTTTAGTTGGTCATAACTGGATGGGTCTGTTTTTTGATTAATTCCAGTCTTCCAATAACTTTTGTTCTCATTTTTCTTTCTGGCAGCATAATTATTGGTTACATTATAGATGAGTATGAATGGTTGTGTCAACATATTTCAGGTTGTAATGAGAAAAATATATAGGGGTATAATAAAGATAATGTGACTTTAGCTAGACTTTGTGAGCATGTTTCTTGATTTATGCTGTTTTTAAAACTGCAGTGATAACATTCTTGGGAGTAAACACAGCGAGGTTTTGTTACACTCAGTGTCACTCTGAAGACATATTCCAGTTGGCCAGAGCCTGTGGCTGCAGCTGTCTCTACTTCATTACCCCACTTCTAGCACCTGCAGCTTTAGGAAATAGCTGAGATTTTCAGCTGACATCTTCTAGGCATTTATTTATGCGGCAAGTTAAAATGATTTAATCTGCGTGCTAGATGGGAGGGTTTGTCCATTAAGAGTAGCACTGATGAGAAGAAAATGTGTTCTAATAATGTGAAGTAATGATTTGTATCACCCGCCTCAGGAGAAAAAGGTTAAACTAATGTTAATCTAAAGAGCAGACAAAGGTAATGAATTTCTAGTATTTTTAAAGACATCTTGCTTTATTTTTCAATTTACATTTTTGGGTGTTGTTGGAAGGTTCCAACAGTGTGAGTTACTACATATCATACTGTCTACAGTATTTAGACAGACAAATAAGATAATAAATTAAAGGGACAGATAATAAAGGTATTGTCACAGTCTTAACTTGAAGTTCTGAACTTTCCTGGCATATGAACTTTTCTCTAAAGTTCTGAACTTTTCCATGCTTTCATAAACATAGAATTATAAAGGATTTCTCACTCGTGAGGAATAACAGGAAAGCTGTTAACAGCTTTAACAATGCGAACATTAACATCTGGATCGTGCTTAAAATCAATCCAAATGTTGGAAGTATTTGAGAATGAGGGACCTAATAGCACAAGAGGGCTCTGCAGACTGCATAGGTACAATGAAATGGTACTCAGAATTATTATTATATTATTATATTAAATATTATTATATTAAATATTATTATATTAAATATTTCATGAATATTGTAATCATTTTAGCAAACATCCTAATTCACTTTAGTTTTCTACACCCTACACCCTTGGTCTCAAAGAAACACGTTAGCAGCATTAAGTTGCTTTGGATTACTGCAGTGCAGGGATGAACCAATTGCCCTTTATGGCTTTATTCTTCTCACAGATCTCCTTGACTACAGGTTGTTTTTATTAGGTCTAACTGTGAAGATCTGAACTAAAATACTGTCTTTAGCTGTATAAATAACTGGTATCTACTAAACGTAGGTTTAGTGGTCCTTTCTCAGAATCTACATTTTCCCCCCAAAAAGTTAATATGCTGGATTCTATTAAAAAAAAGAAAGATCAAAATCATAAATATACCAAACACCTCATACAGTGAATTAGGAGGAAATGCAAGAAAAAAATGTAGTGATGATGGAAATGTACTTAATGACAACCTCTGATTGTTTTAAAATTGTATAACTGAAAATAACATTTGATGAATCCATGGAAATACTGTAGAGATAAGAATTTTCTGATTGAAGTCTTGAGAAAAAATATAAAAATGTTTAAATAGTTGTATTTCCAAACACAAAACATCAAGTTATACTCCCATTGATCTTTGTGGAAATTTTAAAAGTCTGAATTGAGAATACAGTTCAATTACTCAGGAAAACTATGTGGCTGCCTTGATTCATTTTTGCAATTAGCCCTTCTTCAAACAGGAGGCTTTTCCTATATGGCCTTAGGGATCTATTCAAAACTACGGGAGTATAAATCCTTAATATATATCTGAATACAATGTCAAAGTATCAGAGATATTCTAAATTAAGGTTAAAACTGATTAAAAACAGATATAATGAAGATGTGAAAACAGCTCCTTGATTCTGTTGCAGATTCCACACATGCAGTAGCACTTTGATTACTAGGCCTATAGACATTCCCAGAGGGAAGTCAGTCCTTGGAAAGATGTCCTTATGATAACTATTGTTATATATGTCCTTATGATAATTATGATGTCTTTGGTGGACTGAGTACTGTCTGGATGGCAGAGCTCAGAGGCTCCTGATAAATGGAGTCTAGTTGGAGGCCTGTGGCCAGTGGTGTCCCCCAGGGGTCAGTACTGAGTCCAGCACTGTTCAACTTGGTCATCAGTGACTTAGATGAGGGCACAGAGTGTGCTCACAGCAAGTTTGCAGGTGACACCAAACTGGGTGGAGTGGCCAACACTCCAGAGGGCTGCACTGCGATTCAGAGGGACCTGGGCAGGTTGGAGAGTTGGGCAGAGAGAAACCTCATGAGATTCAACAATAACAAGTGCAGGGTCCTGCACCTGGAGGGGAATAACCCCAGAGCCCAGCACAGATTAGGGCTTAACCTGCTGGAAAGTAGCTTCATGGAAACAGTTTTGGCCTGTATGAGAAGTAGAAAGCTTTTTTAAACTATTTCTCTTATAGTTGAGCTATAGGGATGCTTTACTAAACACAGTAATTAGAAGAAATGTTATGAATTTTCAGTTGTGAAAGTTATATAGTAATTTAGGAACTTAAAGGATTAATTTTGTAAAGGCAAATCAAGGATTAGTTTTCTAAAGGCAGATCAAGGATTTTGGTAAACAGTAGAATGAGTATTTCTCTTTCTATTTCTTCTCCTCCACCTCTCCTTTCTTCCTCTCTCTCTTGCCTTAAAATGTATACCATATCCATCATGGTTTCACAATTTTGAAAATCTACATCTTAAGTGATTCAAAAATAGATGATTAAAAAGTGAAATTATACTTATATAGCTAATCATAAGGATTTTTTTTAAACTTACTCAAATTCTGAATGGCTAGACTAAATACTATAGTTATGCTATATATTTTTGCACACAACCTAAAGGCTGTATTTCTTCCAGCCTTCATCTACACCCTTCAAAATCTTATTTCTTCGATAGCTGACATCTAGATTTCAATCAGGTTGCCATAATGTCCAAAGAGCTTTTTATACCAAGCACATCTTTTTAAGTGAAGCAATTATGGAAGGAACAGATAGTTCTGTAAAGACTTCCAAGTCTCTAACAGAAGAAAATTGCAAAATTCTTTTAAGGAAGTTGAAAGGACAGGTCAGTTATATATGCTGAGGTATACGGTGTGTTATATAAGGATCGACTCTTAATGGACTCAAATACCAGTTTTATTTGAGGATGACAAAATAAAATGAATCACTTAGGCTAAAGAATTCTTTAGAATATTTATTTCTTAACAGAAATACATTATTTAGTTTTTCATAATGCATAAATTAATTTTCTATCATAAATTTATTTTTACAATTATGCTACAGAGAAAACAGGGAAAATATCGGGGAAACTGATTTAGCTTCTCAGAAGTATGATGCCTTTGTATAAAGTCTTCACTGCAGCTAGAATTTCCATCTTGAGCACAGAAAGTTAAATTCCCAGAGAAACTCAGGAATTGCTATGCTGTTCTTTCAGGTGCCTTTTCACATCACGAAACTGAATGTTTAGTCAGTTTAATACTACTAATCTAATATTTCATCCATCTTCAGTCAGATCAGACTGTTCTTACACTACCCATGGAGTTTTCTGTCCTGTTACAATAGTGCCTGCTGGGCTCATCTGACAGATTTTGGTTCAGTCTGGTGTGGAGCAGGGACTCAAACTTCTCTCTCCCATAATCCTGACAGATCCTCTTACCAGTGACTCAGAAGAAAGATTGTCAGCAGTTAATGTTGCTTCTCATTATATTTTTAGGGAGAATATCAAGGCCTGGGAGTCTAAGGCCGTGAAGAAATTGTGTGGGGGATGAAACTTGGCCCTATACCGAGCAAAGGACCAGAGATTCCTAGTTTGTAACAGTTTTATAGGATTTAACAGGGTCTGCCTGCAGTCTGTTCAAAGTAGGTGTGGAAAAAAAAAAGTGCAAAAACCCTTACAATGTGACAAGGACAGTTTTACAATGCTATCCAACTTTGGAGGATCTACCTGTCTCTTTTAGCAAGAGTTGTAGAAGATTTTGCTCAATGGGATTTTTGAGAAGCACTATAGAGATAAGAGATACTATAGACTACATACTATTACTCTGTTTCTTTCATTATTTCAGATCAGACGGTAATTTTTCCTGTCTTAATTGCCACTTTTTCATTGTTACTCTCTGAAAAAAAACAAAAACCAAAAACAACCATTGTTTTGTTTGTAAGATTTCCTACAGTGATAAATTAAACATTAATATTTTAGATAAAATATTTTGTAGAAGAATCATTTTGATCTGACAAGATTATTTTTAAGTTAGTTTTTAATTTAAATACTAATAAAATAAAATCTATTGCTCATTGCTCACTATATCCTGTGTTTCAAGTTTTTTGGAAAGATCCACAAAATATTGAGGTTGTTTCTGATGTATTTTCCAACATCTACAGCAATGATTTATTCAATAACTTCTCCCTGTTTTCTGCAAACCAGTTAGCATCTTGTTAATTAGAGGTTAGCAATATTTGGAATTTTCTTAGGTCCACTATAAAGATCCAAATTAGTTTAAAACACGTATGTTATAAATCCTGTTACACCTGTGCTTATTTTTTTTGAGTAGTCTAGCTGATTCCACTGAAAATACTTAATCCAGATAATTACTCATATCCATAAGTGTTTACAGGATTGAGAACTGAGTATAGTAGGCACCTAAAGATGCATATAGGTACCTAATGGGATTTTCAGGAAGACTTTGGCACAAAAGTTCCAGGTAATGAAAATAATATAAAACAGTGGGATATAAACCTTGAGAAAGTGTGTGTAACATAAGATATAGATATAGACCCTTGACTCCATTTCAAATCATCTGACAGTGAATTGCACAGAAGAACTGATTGCCTCAGTCTCTCTAGACAAAGCTCTGGCAGAGATAATCAAAAAGATAATTCTAAGTGTTTTTATGGGTTTTTCTTTTTATTTGATCATTAAAAACAAAAACAGGAACCTATTGTGATTTTAAATAGACACCTAACTCTAGATGCTTTAATTTTTAAAAGTCTTTCTCTCTACATCTGCTATACTGAGAGGCTTAGATAATTAATCTCCTTTCCTGAAGACAATTTTTGTTGATACACTTGCTGAGTATCTTTACAGGAAGTCAAGATTGGATATCTGTTTACCAAATCTCTGTACAATCTCTGTACAAAATTATAATCTGTAGATGATCCCTCAATAAACAGGAAAGATGACATAATGCAGTATATGGTCTTTAAATAGATTTTGTCTTTTTCTTTTCAAGGCCACAAGAAAAGCAAATTACCTTAACCATTTTAGCAAACTTATTCCAAAAATAATTTTATAATTAGTATTTGTGTTAGAAGTATAGTTTTTGTAAGAATTTAAGGGCAATGACAAGACGGAAAAGAAACTTCAATGAATCACTGCAGGTTATGATTAGATTTTAAAAGCTGGAAGTACTTTACTAAATATTTGCAGGTTTAACTGCATAAATACAGGATAGAGAACAACAGACAGTACAGACATGCTGCTGAAAAGGATCTGTGGGTTATAACAGATCATAAGCTGAACATAGTCAACAAAGCTATGTTATTGCACAGATTATATAAGTACAAGGCAAACATATTGAAATGTATAAACATTGTATGCATTAAGTGTCATATGAAGTAGCTCTTAAATTCTGTTTGGCCTTGGTTAGACCTCAAATGCAATAGCATGTCCAGTTTTGGGCTTTGTGCTTCAAGAAAGATATGAACTGATTTGAGCATGTCCAAAAGAGAGTAAGGAGAATGATTACAGGTCTAGAAAACATGAAGAAAAGTTAAAGGAATTAAGATTGTTTAGTCTAGAGCTGAGAAGACTGGACGGAGCTGTGACAGCAGGCTACAAAGAGGTAAAAATAGGGGATAGGAACAAACAGTTTTCCATGCTCACCAAGAATAGCAGAAAAGTAAAACAGTTTTAAATGAAACTAAGGTTAAACATTAGTGAAAATTTTCTAACAACAAAACTGGTTGAGCTCCATTATACAAGGGCTGTGAAAGAAGAGTCTTAAACCATGTCCATATGTTGTAAAACCTCTTTCAGGAAAGATACAGGTTTATGAGATCATTAAGCCAGGGTAACATAACTCTACAGGATATCTCCTGATTTCGTGCTCTGTTATTTCATAATTAACTATTTTGCACTCTTTTTTTTACTAGGTAAGATGACGCATAAACTATAAATAATATTTCATTATACAGAGGTAAAATTATGGTTCTGTTATTTGGTTATGTGTGTTTTCTTATTTGTGGTGTTGATTAAAAGTGAAAAAAATCTTCTATTAAGATTTCTAAATGCTTAATTAAAGTTTTTTTTTTTTTTTTTCTTGTGTATTTCTGGTACTTTTGTTGTTGACCCTTTCCCTGTTATATAACATGACAATAGTGACGCTCCATTGAGCTCCCTAGAGCTTCCTGCAATGATGCTGATAATTAAGCCTTCTGGTACCTTCAACAGATTCGTGTTACATAAGAGATAACAAAGATAAAATTATTCTGCAGGTATGTTTCTAAAAGAAAAAGAAATAATAATAAAAGAAAAATAAACAATAATAATAGAGGATTTTTTTTTTTAATAAATTAATAAACTTGCCCAAATTTCAGCAAAGTCATTGACCACTTCCTTTGGTTTAGTGTCCTGGGAAATATTCAAGATTCTTTTGCAGGTTATAATATAATTTTGCATCTGCTATAAAAACATTCTGTAAACTTCATCAGAAATCAGTTTACCTGTTTCTTTTGCAAATACATTTTGATTTGTTCTGTATCTAGAAATTTTTCACACCCTAAGTTAAGATCTTTAAAGAAAACTTTGGAATCAAAACTTTTTATAGTATTTGGTTAGCTCATTTCTGAAAAGTGTTGCCACCTGAATAAATGATCAATATCACATGGCTTACTTTTGCACACTGTCTGATGGGGAAATGATACAGTTTTTGTTAACATAACCCAAGGAAAGACAGATCAGGTCACACAGGGTCCTTTTACCTCTATGCACTGATGGTATATTGTCCAGTAGGACAGAAAGCAGATTCTTCAGGAGTACTCTAGCACGCTTAGCCTGAAGCAATATGTACCTTATAGGAATCTTAAGCCAATTTGTGCCTTTTAAATGCAAATGTCTTTAAACAGACCTCTAATAAGATTTAAGTAGTCTTGTTAGGTTTTCTTTTCTTTCCATGAGTTTGCTCAGTCATTTTTAAGCCAAGTTATCTACTTTATCCCATACCATGTGGTTCACAACCTGTGAACTGCAATGAGGGAGTGTGTTCTTTTCTTGGCCTCAGATTGGTCCTCTGCGAATTTTCATCTGATGCCCTTTTGTGCTGATATGGGAAGTGACGGTGAAGTAACCATTCCGGTTCACCTCCACACCGGTCATGATTCTATAGGCCTTTTTCTTATCCCTCCTCAATTATCTCTTGTGCTGGCTAAAGTGGCATAATCAGGTTTTCCTCCTCATTTATAGTTTTAACTCTTTATCATTGAAGTGCAGTGTATTCTTATGGTGCTCTAACTCTTCTAAGTATTGCATGATTGTCACGCACACACACTGAAAAAAAATCACTCTCACTGTACAAAGATCTGACAGTTGGAGAGTCTCCTCTCGCTCTCTATACCCTCAAGGGTTTACTTACATTTTCCTGTTATAAACACTTTTCTGAAGAACTTTGAAATGGAAAAAAGTCTGACTACACGTTAGATATTGTTTTCCTGTGCTTTGAAGATAAAAAGTTCTGTATATGTGTGTATTCTTATTTATAGTTTATTTTGGCTGTTTGCTCCAAACCCCTCCTGCCCCTTTCCTCACAGTTGCTTCACTTCAGCCTCACTTTCACTGCCCTCCTAATATCTCTCCTTCTTTTCTTATCCCCCTTCCATTTTTTCTACCACCCGTTTTTGTCTCTCTCTTCATCTCCTCCTAGCATCACCAGCCAACAAGGAAAAGGGGAAGGAAATGGAAAAAAAAAAAAAAGACAGATGAAAAGCATTCATGAACCTTCTCTTTTAAGTAATTCTTTATTCTCTTAACCCTTTATTTGTCTTATCTATTTGTAAAGTGTTTAGGGTAGGAACTATTCCTTATTCTCTGCTGTCAAGGTTGGTGCCATGACCACTATTTTGGTTTCAATTCCTAAACTTTTTCATATCATAAACTATGATGCTATTGATGTTTTGACTCAAATAAAAAATGAAGCGGAAGCTTAATTGACTAAAGATCTTGCTTAGGTAACAGAGAAATAGCTATTAAGTTACGTCCGAATTTCCTGTTATAACTATGTGCTTTGTTCTCCTTATTGCTCCTTAATGAAGTCAACTGTCCATTTCATGGTCAACCGTCCAATACCATTTTTGTGGTATTTAAAATATCTGGATGTTATCTTCTGGGCTGCTGAAGATGCTAATGATCTTACAGAGTTCATAGAAAGATACAGTGAACATTTTTGTAAATAAAGATTCTAATTCTTGTCCCTGTGCTTACACTCTCAAAACTGATGCAACCCTAAGTGTAGATACAAAAGCCTGAAGCAGCCAATGTATAGGGAGGATTTGGGATTAAAAATTAAATATATTACAGGAAGATTACAGGAATCTGAGAGAGGTAAATGGCTCCCAGGTAACATACAGATATGTCTTGCTTACAGAAGCATGTGTTCACTCTGAGTTTTCCTGCTTGACTTGTTGAAATCTGTGCATGAAGACATCCTTTACTTTAAGTGTCTCACAGGAGTAGGAATTTGACCAGGGCTACCCATGGAAAGACAAGGTAATTAATTATAAAATCAGAATAATTCTTAAGGAACAGTTTGTGTGCTAAGGAATCTATAACATGAAGATCAAATAAACATCTAAACAGAATAAAAGACAAAAGCTGTAGATCTTCTTCTTCGAAGAAGAATGTTACTGACAAATTTAAGAAAAAAAGTGAATTTTTTAGAGTTTAATTATATACAAAGACTCATCAGTGTCAGTGTTTTCTGTCCGTAGTGTAGATATAGGATTATATAGGATAGTGCAAGGTCATATAGATTAATCGATTTCATACAACTAATTGTTAAGTTAAAATCAGTGAGATCATTTAGATGAGTAACTCATATATTTTTAACTCTAAGCCCTCTGTAAATGCTAAAATGGTTAATCAGATCACATCCAAAACTGCTGTGAGAATCAACAGTGAAACCAGAGTAGTCATTCAAAATATGCCCAGCAAGCATGTATTGGTATATTGATTGCCTCAACAAAGAATCTATAGCCTTAAAGGTATGTTTAGTTTTACTGATGTCAACGAGAAAACTCACATGCTTAAAGTGAGGAACGCAGTTCCTTAAGATCTCTGTCCTGTAATCCCTTACTTCAGATGTGCTAGCGATGTTAAAGAGAAAAATCCTGGAGTTTTCCAAGTCAGATGCTTTGCTGTCATAGTATGCCTGTAACATAGTAGTCAGTATTGGACAAGTCTTTGTTAGTTAAAGTAGAGACTGCAGGGCTGAGGCATGAACTGAGAATCTCATTACTTACATGTTAGCTTGCTTTCAAGCTGTCATGAAGAGAAAGTCAAATGAAAAATCCCATATCTTATTCACTTCCTGAAAAGTTTAGAGAAATTTTTAAGCATAAAAGGATTTACTTATTTGATCAGGGCTGACAAAGTTAGAACTTAGCTATTCCCGGGTGTCGAACAGATGCCCTTAAAAAGAGGAGTTCTTCCTCTCTCCACATTGATGTAATTTATTAGTTTACTGACAGATTGCTCAAGACGGAGATAGTTGCTTACCACAGTTATGACTCAGATTGATTTTAGGAATACATGGTTTGTACAATTAAGGCCATTGTATGTCTTCAAGTCATAGTCTGTTTGTTTACATAAGAATAAGAACTGTATATATTCCATTCAGCAGACTTATTTGTGAAAGTCTTGGTGGTTTAGCCCTGTAATCCCAAAGGAGAAATAAGGATGTAAGAATTGCCTATATCCCTAGATTGCATTAGACAGCAAACCACATCATATAAACACCACAAATCTCATCTGAATCTCATTTTTACTTTTGTTTTGTTTACAGATTGTTTTAAAATCTTTCAAGTGTCTCTTATCCTAAATAAGACTAATAGATTGTAGTGATCTGTACATGAATGTCTTGTACCTTGTATGAAGCCAATGGATTTTTTCCTGTTTTAATTTTCTCTGTTTACTTAAGTTTCACTAGAAACTCATAACTTCTGAGGTAAAGTTTCAGAAAGTACACGAAAATTATGTTGCCTGCAATGTGTTTAAAGTTAGAAAATAAGATTGCTTACACAGTTATGCAAAGGTACAAGGTTATGTAAAGGCCTTTTAAAGTGCTTATTAGCCTCAGCATATAGAAATATATGTAAAGAAAGAAATGGGGAAAAATGAAAAGAATGTGTTAGAAAGAAGATGGAAAAGATAATTAAAAAAATACTGAATGAAAGAAGTAGGTCTACCGTAATGAATGCAAAACTTGCTAGCAATACAAGATTGAAAACAGTGCTATTTTAAAGGGAATTTTTAATCATATTTCTATTATTTGTCCACATTCCTGTCCAAAATGAAGCTATATTAACGTGTTTTTATTGTGTGCTTGGTATTTTTAAAACTGCATTTACATTTACTTTGCTGTTTTTTTGCAAGCAATTATTTGATACCAATGGCTATGATATCTATATACTAAGTGCTGTACAGAGTAAAGATATGCATATATGTAACAAGATAGTTTGTTAGGAAACACAAGAGAGATGATAGAAGCATTTGCACATATGGTAAACAGTGGTCTCAGCAAATCGGAGGCTTAGTTATGATCATGTATTTTGTAGATCTCAAGGCTGAAAACAGATTTAAATGCTTGAGGAGAAACTATGAACTGAATTTAAAGATGTAAGGGCAATATCTACTGCACATGAAAGGCAACATGAAACCAGCAAAATGTTGCTTCAATAAAAATTGAATAAATGGATGATGACAGAAGTAGAAGTTGGAGCCGACTTCCTGTCACTCTTGTCTATACCACGTTTATCAAAAAGAAAAAGTCTTTAGATATTCTCGGCCACAGAGTGGTTTGAAAGACGTTCTATAAGTCTGCTTAGAATAGTGTCACAAGACAAATCCACTGAGATCTGTAAAAGGAATCATTATAGAATCATAGAATCATAGAATCATAGAATCATAGAATGCCTAAGGTTGGAAGGGACCTCTAGAGGTCATCTAGTC
>JAWLRI010000998.1:1005959-1020426 GCA_034781795.1 Crypturellus tataupa
AATGCACCCCAAGATCCCATTGGCCTTCTTGGCCACGAGGGCACACTGCTGCCTCATGGTCAACCTATCGTCCACCACGACGCCCAGGTCCTTCTCAGCAGAGCTACTCTCCAGTAGATCAGTCCCCAGCCTGTACTGATGTCTTGGGTTGTTTCTCCCCCGGGGCAGGACCGTGCACTTGGTCTTGTTGAATTTCATGAGTTTTCTCTCCGCCCAGGCTGTCCAGTCTGTCCAAATGTTTAGTATCTGAGTGAAAGGCAGACTACTGAGTATGGTGGAAGAAAAGGGCATGCACATGGCTATGCAGTAGTTCCAGAAGGAAATTTCCAGTGTGCTGTGCAAAGGAAATGGATGAACTAATTCCAGTTAGTTCAATGAATGAACTAACTGGAATTAGTTTTTAGTGGTGACAAGTCATTCTGGTGTTTCAGGTCCAAGCAGATTTTGAAAATAGACTCTTAATAATCTTCTCAAATAAGCTATGTCCAGAAATGCAACACTTTTATTTATGTTATAAAATATCATTCTATATACAAATCTACTATCTGTATAATTTCTTCTTTCAGTCACAGAGACCAGTATAAGATTTGATATTAATAAAATATTATTGATGTTGGAAAGCTGGTAAGACATTTCTGTAACAAACTATTTCATGGTCCAAAATATCTAATGATTTTCTACCATTGATACATGTTTTTTAACATCCTGCTCTGAAAATAATTCCTGAAGTGACTCATATTCTCCAATCTACTGGAAAAAAAAAAGAAAAAAAAGGTCTTTAGCCAGAACGCTGGTTACAAATGGTTGCGATTTTCACAGCCTAATTGTGTGGAAATTCCTCAGCGACACATGGCTCTGCTAGCAGTCTCTGAAAGCTCTCTCTGCTGATGTTTTCATACTGTTCATTTAGAATGAACATGATTTTACAATGTAAATATCCTCCAGCTGTTTGTAGAGTCTTGAATTGGCACTGGCATGTCATTCTAGTTTCCAGTCATTGTAAAAAGTTTTTTTTCTCTCTCTTTTTATAACTTCTCCCCTCTCTTCCTCTCTTCTGATCCCTCTCCTCACCCCCACCTCTTTATTTCTTTGTTCGTTTTGGCTAAGTGTTTAAGTAACTGGCAGAAATTTGCTAAACAGCACATGATCTATTGCAAACAACATAGAGAGGACTTCTGAAGTATTTACGTGCTGCCTATTAGATATACTTTAATGCTTTGCAAAAGTGTACCCATTTTGTACTAAAGGGCATACACCAACATCAAATAGTTTCCAATTTCAAATAAATTGTTTATGGAACTCTAATGTTGTTAACACATAATTCAGAAAAAGACTTCTTTTCTGCCTTTTCTTTTTTAAGCCGAGACTGTCCATAAGTTTGCCTTAAGGCAGCATACATTTCTCCCCCCACACTCCTTAGGCAAATATTTGTATTCCATTGTAGTACATATTTGGTATGCTTCATACTAACCTACTCTTTGCAGAACATATATTTTTTCCAGTAAAATGTCAGTGTAGCATCTTAATAGTGGCTCCTGTAATAATCTTGTAATTCCTTCAAATTAATAATGTTAATTTACTTGCTTACTCAGTTTTCTAGAGAACCTTTTCTTGGCTTTTCCATTTCCCTGACTTGGTGGCTTAGGTAAAGAAGATGGAACAAGTTCTGCTTCCTTGTTTAAGCTTGTTCAGGTGTGAATTCTGGGTTGGGTGCAGCGAGGTCATGCTGTTTTCCATAATCACATTCAAAGTGACCTTTCTTTAGTTTTTAAGGTTTGCACAGAGCTAATGTTTTCATTTTCTATTAGTGGCATTCAACCCAATTCTGATCTGGGTTCTTACCTCTACATATTTAATAATATATTCTGTGCATATTAATGCCCTAAAGGTGTGGATGAATGAAAAAGTTACTGTGCCATCAGCAAGGTCTTCTGTATGTAGGCACTAGGTGGTTTTTTTCAATATTATTTTTAATATCTTTCTTTCCTTCTTCAGATTTGTGATACCATTTATCCCAAAATCAAAGAGATGGAAAAACGTACATTAGCATACATATACATTCACAAAGGATATTTTAAAGATTTGCCTCTATATCAATCATACACAATTTAGAATCAGGCATTCAAATGACATTCTTAAAATCAAATAATAAGAATCAAATCACAGCAAGTATTTCAAAACAGAAATAAACATTGCTACCTGAAAAAGAAACAAACAAACAAACATTATTTATGACTTTTAAAAGGGAGGGAAATATTTCCTTAGAAATTATCTAAGCAAATAATATACATATATATATATTAAAACAATGCATTGGGATATGGTATAAAATCAGGATAAATTGTCAAGAAATCACAAACAAAATTTCTTTTTATTTATTTTTTTCTATACTAAGTCTCTGTATGAAGAAAAGCAGAGAATATTGTACATCTTGACTTGCATAACTTGCTCACATGGTTTAACATGATGTATTCCCAAGTAAGATAGGGAAACATATTACCATAAGGAGGTACAAACCTGGTGAATAACAAGCTAGTTGTGAACAGCTCGTTGTCAAAGTGGATATGTAGAACCGAGTTTTACCTCTATTTAGTTTTTTAGTTTAGTTCTGTTTTAGCTTCTTCTCAGTAATAGTTAAATAGTGGATACCTGTGTAAATTAGAAAGCTCTGTGCAGCTCTCAGAAGTTGTAAGCAGACCAGAGAGCCTAATTAGTATTCCAAAAGGGAATTAAAATCTGAGAAAACTGAGAAAATATTATTTCCTTTTCTCTCTTTCTCTCCCTCTTTTTTTTTTTTTTTTTTTTTTTTTAAGAAGGATGTAGTTCATCAACATAAGTGAAAGTATCTATATTTAGGGCTGAGTGGACACAAGACAAGTGGTTTTAAAAAAGGATCTGCAGGATATAGTGGAACTCAAGCTGAACATCAACAGAACATTGTGTAAAAGGATTTTGCAAAGGGGAAAGGATAACATGTTTACATATCCATGGCAGGTAAGAAGAAAAATAATGGGTTTAAATTACAGGAAGGAAGATTTGGTTTAGATATTACAAGAAAGAATTCAAACAGGAAAGCCAGAGAAATACTGGAATAGATTGCCTGAGGAGACTGCATAATTTCTGCAACCTGGTTATTAAATTGCTATAGCTGAGACCACTCCCTGGCATACCATTACTTGGTGAGCTTGATAATTCTGGGAAATATGTTCTGAAAGGGTGGCATGCATGCATATTGCATTCAGCCTACAAAATCAGACACCTTTATTCTTGCTGTTAATAATTGGATGTGAGAAACAAAAGCATATGTTCAATTTTTGACAGACTCAATTTTCTCGGTCTTGATCATGTTACGATTGCTGAGGCCGCACACTCTTTCTGTCATTCTGTGGAGTCCAACTTGACAGCCCAACTAAAGGAATTAGAGTTCAGTTCCAACCCCAAGTTAACTTATTGCTTAGTCTCCTTTCTGAGACTGTAAACAAGGGTATCAATGGATACCAAATGTGACTGTGGTTTTTATAAACTAGATGCTTATTGAGACCAGTGATTCACTTAATATAGTTTGATAAATAGTTAGCAGATAAAAATACATTTTAGTCACTGCCACTATGGGCAAAAACCCAAACTGGAAATAACTCCAAATTTTATTACCAATTATGAATGGCTTGTTCCCCAATTTACTTCATAATTATTATTATTAATATTATACTCAGCAGGCTATGTTTTAATGCATTTCAGAAATGTTAAATTTCAGAAAAGGAGAAATGTTATCCCAGTTTAGAGGCTAAAGACTGCACAGAGGTTGAAGGTTTAAAATGCACTTAAATGCACCCATCTAAATTTATGCTAGGAGCAGCAACATTTTTTGTTTCTGTTTTGGCTTGTTTTTGTTTGTGATAATTCTAGATAAAGGATTTTCAATTATATAAAGAAACTTTTACATAATCTGTGGTTGGAGGAATGTCAATTCCATATTTCTGGTTATAATTTAAAAAGTATACATCATTTTTATGCTCTTTTTTTTCTTTTTTTTTTCCAGTTTGACAGTATGTATTGGCATAAGTAGCTTAAGTGAAACACAGAATTCTAGGCAAAAAGTGTGAAATGAGTATTTTGAACTTGACCTGTGTGTATCCACTTGGAAAGGTTCCTCCTAAAGACTTATTTCTGTTAACACTCATCCACTGTAGAACAGGAAGTTCATCCAATACTGGAGACTACTTCCTGTTCAGAAGGGCGTTATTTTACGTCTGCTAATTATGAAATCAGGTATTCCACTTCCCTCCTCCAAGAGCAAAATCTTATATTTCTTACATGGTGATTTCAGAGGATTCATATGAGTGTACAGGAACAGTTTCCTAACAAGCAGGAAAGGAATTTCTCTCCTCTGGCTGATGGAATATGGCAAGTTACCCCCTGTTAGTTTTTGTTATTGTTGTTTAATTGCTATTGCATTATAGTAAACCTAATTCTTTTATGATTACAATATTTTTACCTCATAGCATAATGTGTTGATTTTGAAAAACTAGATGGACAAGAAGAGCTCTAGTGGATCAGGTCATATTGTTTTATTCTGCAATATTCCATATCTGTTGGCAACCTTTAATAACAGAAGGGATAAAATAAAGCAATTTACAGAATATCTTCTCAGCTCCCCAAAATATGCATTTTAGGAACTTGTTGAGCTAGAAGCTGAGATGCATTTGTTTTTGGTAGCCTCCAATGAACCCATACTCAGGGAATTTTCCTAATTGTTTTCTAGAGCCACTTATTTTGGCTCTACAATATACTGAAGCAATAAATTCTCCAATTTAACTGTGTACTAAATCAGGTCTTGTAGCATGTGTGTAGGTCTTGATTAGCTCTTTAGTTCACTTTCAATGAGTTCCGGGAATATTCTGTGTTTGGCTTGATTAGCCAATTAATCCATGGCTCAAAGCTAGAGTTTAAAACCTTTCTGGACTTACATAGTCCTCAAATCCACAGCTACTGTGGATTTGTGCTGGATTTGTCTAGGTAGGCAGCTAGTTTCTTTCAGTGGTAATATTTAGAAATACAGAAAAAAGATTTCAGAAATTGAAAAGTAAAGATTATTTTGAAATGCTTAATTTATGATGAAAAATTGGCTGCTATTTTATCAATTTATTGACAAAGTAACCCAGAAAACAGAAATTTTGTTCTTCGGAAGAACTGGTCTGATTTCAGAGATTTTACACTGATGGTGCACATTCTTGAAAGCAATGCAATGGTGTATATAGATTTAAACATTACACTTTTACTCACAGGAATAGGAACATATGTTCCATAGTGTTTTTCTCTGTAACTGTTATAGGAGATAAGAAACAATGAAAAAGAAATGCATAATATTCTCCTACTGCATCATTTATAATTAAAACAAATATTGATCAATGAAAATATTCATGGTGCAGAAAACTGAGATACTCTCATATATGTCTAGAATAGAAAATACAATTAAAAATAATATTTTTCACAACTGCTGATGGCATTGTTTGCTATTCTTTTTATTTTGAAAGGATCACGTATCACTTCTTGCCTGAAGTGCAAGAGTATTGCAAGAGCACATATGGCTAGAGATAAATGCTTAGATTTTATTTGAGGAGAAATCCCTCATTTAAACATGTTAACAGAGTATTTCCCTCCTGTCAGAATGAAAAAGATACAGAAACACTATGAATATAGCATATGAAGATTTTATAGGATGCTGCTTGTCACCCAAAAGAATCACATATAGTGTATGTATTCAGTAACACTTTTCCAATCCCATGTAGATACATTTTGCTTAATGAAGACCTTAATGTTACTCTTATTTCTGTGGGTTTTCACAAAGTTTGACTTTTCTCATTTCAAAGGAGTGTTTTTGCTGTGCTCCAACTTTACTTATATGAGAGCCAAATGATGATTATAATGGTCTGAAGATAGGGACATTGTCTTCTGTTTGTGTCCTTATCAAAAGCTGCAATATGCAGAGTGAAATGGTCTGCAAATGAATAAACAGTATGGGAAAGTAAATGCTAATAGTTGTTTTAGATCTTATTTTAAGTAAATTTTCACTGCCTTGAAACAATTTAAGCATAATTTCCTTATAAACCCTGTTATTTTGTTAAACATCATTATTTTTGTATCAAATATTTTATCAAAAATATTTATGACCTAATGACGTAATTCATCGTGAATCTATGCAGACTCATGACTAATATTCTTCCATAGTACTGTAAGATAGTAATAATGCAAGCTAATACATCTCTTGTTTACCTCCTGACACTTTTTCCTATTGTGCTGTGACACTTAGATTTGGTGTGTAAAAATGAGTAAACTATGACTTTCATGGTAGTTTATTAGCTAAATATCACTTACTGCTGGAAACAATCTTAAATATCTTAAGAAGGTAAATTTGTTAAAATATGTTTCACATTTAAAACCAATTGAAATATTATATACATAAACATATCTGTAGTTGGTAAATTGGAGAGGTCATTTCTGGTTACTATCCCCATCAAGGTTTATAACTATGATACTGTTCCTTTTATATATTGATTTTATTCATATAATATGACAGAGAAAATAAACTTTCTTACTTTCTTTACCCCCAGTGGATTGCTTCATTTTAAAAGTTATACATTGAATTAAGTTACACAAACCAAATAAAATTAAATTGAGTTGAATAAAGTGAGTCTAAAAAAATATTCCTTCAGTACCTGCAAAAGAAACTTTGAAGACAGAAGTTGATTTAGAATTCAAAAAACTAGTTTTAAGTCAATGAGTTCCAGTGGCTCAGAATCTGATTTTATAAAGATATGTCATGTCATATATTTACTTACCACAAAATGTTTTTGCGTGTTGGATCAAAATCTGAAACAAGATGACTAAATCAATTTGTGAAATAATTGTTTTGGAAATGGAATTTGTGAAATAAATATGTAACCAATTTCTTTATAGAAGTAGAAGGCAAAAGAAATAGAAATTAGAAATTATATCTATGCATTCCCTTTAACATAATCTAAATGACTATTTCCGATAGCTCTCTTACTGTCTTTGTAGCTTTTAAGATGACTTCTCTAAAAACTTTTCTTATTGTTTTTCATATTCTCAAAATCTTAAATTTCAAAGTGTATCAAGTATACTAAGAAATGCACAGATATTTTTGTTGGCATATCACTAAATTTTCTGTAAAGCACTCTTCTTGAAGTTATAATGTGTGAACTTATCAAAGGAGAGTCAACAAAATATAAGGCTGTCTTGAAAAGATGAAAAAATGATAAAATACCCTTGAAGATCATTTGTCCTTTCTGGCCAAGCTGTGGTTCTTTCACTGCTAGGGGCCAGGTTGCGGGCACCCATGCAAAATGAAATGAGAAAAAGGGAAGTCCAAAAGATTATAAATCTTGGACTGAATTCCAGGTCAATCTAAACTGTATAATTTAGGCCCTAGGACCGGTCATTTTGGATTACGTTAGAACAACTTGGTTTCTGTTAGATTTGCACCATTGTAAATGTGTGACATATTACTTTATATTGTGATAGTGAAAGAGTGTGTCTATCATAAAAAATAGTAAACATTCTTGCAGTCCTATTTACAAAATGCAAAATAAATTATAGTCTTGTTTTCTACATACAAGCTTTATAAACTTTGAAGAAAATTAATCTTTTTTTTTCCTTTGTATTTTCAAATCCATGGTGTCATAGAAGTTACTGCTTATGTCTGGTTGGTTCTTTTTTCTTGATTTGAGATAGTGATTGTGGTGTGATTCATGAATAGGATTTTTTTTGTCAGCATTCTATCATTATGTTCTCCCTTCTCCCAAAATTACATTTATTTTGAATCTACAGAAAAAAAACAATCACAGATGAAAATTCCTTTGTACTTCTATGGAGTTAAATTGATTCACATGAACTATCCATAACTAATATGTAACTGTCAGTACACTGCTAATTATTTGATTTCAGTATCATCATAATTTACACATGTAAAGGAACATAGGTAAAAATAAACATAAAATGACAGAAAAATCATAACATGTATCTTAGAATGAGATATGCAATATTATTTTGCATGTAGAATTTAATTAGGATAATAAAGACAAAACTGTTATAAAGAGTGCTCATTTTCAGAATTTCATCTTTCTTTTTAACTTGCTCAGTGAAAATTATAGCTAGATTGAAGGTAATTCAGGTTTGAATAACATGAATTTTAGGAGAATGAAAATATTACCTAGGAAGGCAGATTATAAAGATTATAAATGTTTGTCTTTCAGATGAAACATAAGAATGAATAATCTGTTTTTAATATATAGTGCATTTTGGAATTGCTTGTCATAATAAGAAAAACATTTTAATGAAATAGAGCATTTTTTCCATCAGAAGATTTTGAGTCACTGGAGTGTAATGATTTCAGAAAATGCTTTGCTTTCAGTTGTCAGTTGGACCTAATTAAAAAAAAAGTCTCTCCAGAAGTAGGAAACAAAATGCTTCCTATGTTTTATTTTGAGACAGCTCTGGTTCTGATTGGAATTTTTCTGTTATTATTTTTCTTTTTTGATAATTGACTATTATGTTTTCCTTCCTAATTCCTATTTCACAATAGAAGCCTATTTGTTTGTTTGTTTGTTTTACTTGCATTTGGTGTATCAAAGAGTTTTACTAAAAGAGAGCTCATGCATTTCTCTGTTTTTGTTGACTTCCTTAATATTCCTATGTAACCATTAATTCCATGTTTTTTGGTATACAGTAGTAAGCAAACCACTGTTTAGTGTTGTCTGATAATTCTATAAATGATCTACAGATTCTGGTTTTCTCTCAGCTTACATCCATGATAACATGCAAAC
The DNA here is from genome assembly GCA_034781795.1 of Crypturellus tataupa. Lineage (NCBI taxonomy): Eukaryota > Metazoa > Chordata > Aves > Tinamiformes > Tinamidae > Crypturellus > Crypturellus tataupa. The sequence goes on from JAWLRI010000998.1 coordinate 1,014,803, forward strand.
TAGTGGTAGCACAAGACCATAGTGACCATTGGAACAAAGGAGCACCAAAGGAGTACCATTAGAAATGCCAAGAGTTATCTAATGAGTTGATAGAATGGAGAAAACTCTCTAGCCAGATTTTGTAAGGGAGATATAATAAATAGAGCTCCAGAAGAACCGAAGAAATGGCTGTTGAGAAGCAAACATGGTCCTTGATAACACTATGAAGGAAAATAAAGACAGAAAATAGAAAGACAGACTTTTTTGTATTACAACTAAGCGGGTTTATTGTTGTTATGAAAAAAAAAAAGTTTGGGGGTTGGACTAGATGACCTCTAGAGGTCCATTCCAACCTCAGGCATTCTATGAATTTATGATTCTATGAAGGTCAAAGAAATAAGAGTGCATTCTGAAAAGGTCAGTCTCTTAATTTTAATTAGGTGTTTTCAAACAAAGATTTGCAATCAGTTAAATAGTATTTTTTTTCTGGTGAATAAATATAGGTGAACTTTCAGGTGTTCCAGAAGAAAAATAGGGAAAATGTTACTTTTTCCATGAAACAGATGTGACTAGATTAACATCTTGAAATATAAATAGCATCTATATTGTACTCAGCCCTTTCTTTTTCCTTTGTCCACAATAAGGACTAAAATTTCTGTCTGAAAAACATGAAACCATGCCTTTTTTTTTTTTTTTTGCATACTGATAACTTTGGATGTAATTACTCCTGGCCAGGCAAATAGACAAATCTTTAATGTAGAACGAAACATGACTACTTAGATAGATTATATTTTTTTCATAACTTTTTCTTAAAAGGTACTTTTAAAATAAGATCTATATCTAAACTTATTGGTCATACTTGTGAAATGAAGCCAAATTTCTTATAAATTTTATCACATCTGTTCTCTTTGTCAGAGAATGAGCAAGGTAGGATTAAGGTAATTTCTGCAGTTGGGTTCACGTATAATATTTCTGGATTGCCTATTGCCTAATTGTGGGTCATTCTTCAGATTTGTTTTCCATGAGGTCACTCATTAAGTTTCCTTCCCTCAGAACAAAACATTTTAGGAAAACCTGTAAGAGATTTATGTGTTTGAGATCACCGATCCTTAGTCAAATCTGGTTGAAACTCACCAGTCTTTTACAGGAAGATAAGGACTATCCAGACAGCATGGCCATGCAGGCCTTGCTTCCATGGAAAACAGTCAGATCAAAAAAAAAAAGGTAATTATCTTTATATGAATTTGTACATAAGCATAGGCAAGTACTTTTCACTGCTCTTATTTTCTTGTTTTACAACTTACGCCTGTTATTGCATCTGCCACAAATCAGAGAGGTCTCTGATTTTTCTCCAGGACATTTTCCATTCTATTCCAGTTCCTTTGGATTACTTTTGGTTTATCACAATAGGAAAGGGCAATATTCTTTACTTTCTACCATCTTTAAAAGAAGTACAGTCCAGTCTACCTTTCCTGAGGAGCTTTCTGACAGACTGTCTCTAGGGCATGAAGTTTCTAGGGGCCAGGGAATGACTCAGTAATGTAACAGCTCTGCTTAACAGCAAAATAGATCATATAGTGGCTTTTAATGGAATTTCTTTCAGTGGTATGCAAAATAGGCAAAGCTTTTAGGGAATGGAGCAGGCTGGCAACAACTCCTTTATTTTTTTAGTCTCTTTCATAGTTAAAATGGTCTTTAACTGTCACAAGTAAGTGATCAATCAAGTTACATGTTAGAAATCTTCCTCTCTCTAAAGTTCATTGCTGTTTCTAGCTCAGGTTTTATCTAAAGAAACAGATGTCCTTTTGAATTTAGTGGATTTGTTGTTGGAGTGATTGTTATTTATTTGTAAGTAGCATAGCACTGGTGAAATTTCGATTATTCAGTAAGGTGTAAGTAATAGTGTTTTTATTTAAAGCTTGTAATTTGTGTAAGGCTTGAAATGGCCACCTAATTCCTAAACCAGAAATTGCAATAAGTGCCAAAGTAGAAGTATATTTGACAGATATATCCTCTTATATTGGCTTAAATAGCACTAATAGTGCATGGTCTGTGTTTAACATTTCTTTTAATTTATTTTCCTGAAATCTGGAGAAGTAAATTTAAATAGTACCACTAATGTCTTTGAATACTATTTTTTTGGTTAAAAAAGTTAAATTAATGTGTACTCAGCTCTTGTAAAAAAATGTATAATAGAAAGTTATGGCATATAAAATAGATTTTCAAGTTTTTCGGAAATAGCTTGGAAGCTCTGTAAACATAGAAAATCCTGTTAAAACAATTCCGCTTAGTCCTGTAGGGCACTTATCAATTACATATGCGAGAAGAAAACATTCTTTTTATGGAACTCACATCCAAATGAGCTTCTGTTTCTGGTGGAAAACAAATTCTTTGTGGGCTTCAGTATTGCAAAAATCAGAGAGAGTAAGCTGATATTTTCGTCCTTAAATCATTAGTACTCTAAACTTGTCTTACCTTTTGTCACCCGCACTGATTTTCATTATCAAACAATTCCTCATGTAAGGGGTCAGTTCTTCAAGGTCCTGTTATGGGGGTTATATTTCCTACCTCCCTCACTGTGTTTATAGCGAATGCACTGTTTGTGTATAGAGAGAGGACATCAGAAACTCCACAACTTACTGGAGTTTAGTCTATGAAGAGCTGGTTGTAAACAAAGATGAGAAAAGGCCAATTTGCTTTGCACAGGAATGCTGCATGGTGGGTTGTTGTGGCTTTAAATATTCTTCTTGCAATTTATTGCTGTTTCCTTATAACCATTCAAACAAATCATAAATACTATCTTGGTAAGATATGATGGTTCAGAAATACTTGTATGCATTTTTAGCTTCTTTTGTAATTATCTTTATTTTTTTCTTTTTTGGTAATTATATTTTTATTGCAATTGAGTGAATTTTTCACAGTCTCAGAAGACCAAAAGACTACTGGATAATCTGAATGCTCCTAAATGTTCCTCTGTGCCATGACTCCTGAACGGATCTGCAACAGAAAACACTGAAAAAAAGAGTATACATGCACTTTTGGAATATATTTGTAAGGAATTGTATCTTCATGTCTTGGACTACTGCTGATTAGCACTGTGTTAATACGAGAAAGTAACACAATAAATAATTACTTAGTAAAGGCAAGTGCAGTAATTGTAGAAAATTGATTTACTTCCCATATTTTATTTAAACAGTAATGGTTTGTGTTTCAAAGGAGCTTGTATTTTTTGATAATCCTCTTTTAAATTGTTACTTATAAATTAAATGGTATTATTCAGCCAAAAGGAAAGAACTTTTAAAAATATTTTGTGTTTTGCCATTTGTCCATTGTGATCTCTGGACTAAGTACTAGATTTTTCTTCTAGCAAGATCTAGCTTTTCTCTGTAGTAAACTATTTCATAAATTTGAGATGAGAAGAGAATCAGAATTTTATTAAGAAACTTTTTTCATAGCTTGGAAGGCTGGTTTATAATTGTTCTAACTTAATTCTTCAGCTACTGAGAAGAAAGTAGAAACATCTGAGAGAAGAATTCAGTCTACATATATACAATCTGAGTCTCTCTGGAGGGTTCCTCTCTTCCACTGTACAGGAAGCCTTGGATTCCTTAAATAAGGCCATGGGATGTAGAAAACTACAGTTTGCACAACTTAGATGCTTTCTGAGCCTATACTCATGCAAAAATGCATTCTTTCTCTGCAGTTTTACCCATTATGTGGGACAAAACCTGAGGAAACTTGCCTTTTTTTTTCTTTTTTTTTTTTTTTTTCACTCTGGATGTTTGGCAGACAGCCCTGCACGGGCAATATACCTTAGGACATACAGTCTCAACATGTCACCCATGAAGTTGTAGCCTTTTGGAGCCCATGTAGCCCTGGCCTGCTTTTCATAGTTTCTCCTACCATCTCCTACCATCACTGGAAAACTCTGAGCCAGATAAAACTGTTCTGGCAATAATAGCAGCATCTACTTCACCTCTGCCTTTTACAGCTACTTTCTAAGTCACCAGGCTGCTTGTTAAGCACGTGCTTTGCATGCACAGCAGAAGTGCTCCGTGTGTGCTCAGAAAGCCAGAGACTTTTTGGCAAGCAATGGCCTTCTCGTGTATTTGATTGGAGCATGCCTGAGAGCAAATTCAGCATGCCTGAGAAATACTGTATCTTCGAATGACACATAAAAGGAATTTACTACTAGGAGGGTTGCATACACATTTTTCCTCCTAGATTTTTTATTCCCATTGATAAAGTTTCTTGGTGTCCCCAGGCTGCCTTTGGAAGAGGGGCATTTCAATGCTGTGGATGCTGAAACAAAAAGCAGTGAAGCTGTTGGGAGACTGCAGGCACTTCTCATTGTACAGTCTCTATTACACTCTGAACTTGATTTCCCTAAATTTGGTAGTCAGATACAGCCCATCAAAAAAATGATAGAGCTAAAAAGCAGTTGTAGGTATCTCAAATCATTTAAAAACTACTTTCTAAACTATTTCATGCTGGATCAGACCTAGGATTGGGATTTTAGGGCAGTTTAAAATGTATATGTTCCCTGACTTCTTTTAGTTTTTGATAGCTCAGGAGTTGCAGTTCTGGAGAGCAGTGTTTCATCCCTGTTGGAAGGACCTAATTATTGTCAAAATACTTAGATCGGAGTATCAGCTGTGAAGATAATGTTAATATTTCTAGCATTTATTTTTAACAGTGATTAGTTATTTATTTCAAAATATCCTATATTCTATTTTTTTTTCTTCATTGGCAATTTTTCTTCGATAGATGATCTAGCTTTTGGGAACTAAAAGTACAGAACACACACACACAGGGCAAAACTGAATTTGTTAACTTTAAAAGAAAAAATTTGGTATTTAAGCTTGAGAAATGTATATAAATTATATAAAGAATAGGTGATTTAATTATCTGGGAATACTGATATTTTCTGTATTATATTTCTTCAGAAATATCAGAAGGATGTTTTCTTTCTGATATTTCTGATAAATTCTGTCTGAATTTTCTGTGCAGCTGGGCAGGATGCAAAACAAATGATCACAGGAGAGACAATAGGAATTAAATAAAAATCCTAACAGGTATGAAAATAGACCTGCAAGAAAAGGCTGATTCCTACAGGCATCTGGAAGGAATGTAAAAATGTGAAGAAAAATGAAGTACTTTGCATGCTGCATAACAGAGGCTTTGGCATTCAAAGAACTTTATATAGAGTTGTATGCAGATTTTAAGATCCAGTTCAAATAAGTTTCTGTGTAAAATTTAGAAGTGAATGTTTTAATGGTAAAGAAAAGTAGTTTTTCAGAGATTGTTTTCAATTCAGATATTCACAACTCACACATCCCCTATTTTTGCCTGCAAAGTTGGGATAAAAATTAGCAGAATCAAAAGAATGAAATAAAGATTATTAGATTATCCCAGAATACAACAAAAGATAATGAAAATTGTTCTAAACCTTTCCTTCTATAATCAAAAAAAATGTAAACATGACACATCTCCAGCCAGAAAGATAAAACAGATTCTGACAGATGTGATGGGGCACAACAGAAAGCAAATCTTCTATAATATCCTCTCTCCACTCCCCTCCCTTTCCCTCCTCTCCTCTCCTCTCCTCTCCTCTCCTCTCCTCTCCTCTCCTCTCCTCTCCTCTC
>JAWLRI010000998.1:1020747-1056843 GCA_034781795.1 Crypturellus tataupa
GAAATTACCTTTAAAAAGATTGCTCTATGGGAGCAATTGCTCTATGCTGCGAAGGGATTGCTCTATGTTGCGAAGTAGAACACAACTCATTCTTTCATAATGAAAACATCTGTAGCCTTTTCCTCTTGAAAACAATAGCGCTCCTCAGCTACCATAGAGGCCAATAATGTCTTGAAGAAATTAAACAAGGAATATTATTATGAATTTGATTTCATGAAAAATAAAATGAAGTGCAGAAGTACAGATAGCAAAAAAAAATTAGGATGAAGGGATCTACAGGTCTGCACATATTTCTTAACCTTGCTGATCTATTGCATATTTAAGACAGTAATGTGAAAAACATTCTTTCAAAGAGTGATCTGATAACTATGCACCTTCTGCTTAATATCTCTGTATTGTGTCATGTCTGTTTTTTATGTTGTGACTGCAAAATCTCTTTAGCACCATTTGAATTCTGTAGTGTATTGGACAATATCAAACAACAGATAGAATTTAGCTTGGTGACCTGACATAGATGGATCTTTCTTTATAAAAGTTAAAATCTATTACAAATTTGAAAAAAAAATATATCTCTAATATAAAATACACAGGTCAACAAATTAATTTACTCACTGGAGCCAAGTTTTTCTCTATTCTCCAAAGAAATGTATTTTACCTTATGGTTACATGAGTGCTGTCTACACTTGATTACTCCCAAGTTATTACAAAAAAATCTCAAAATAACATAATGCACATTTTGAAACATCTGTTATTGTCTATGTCCTTGGGGGGAACAAATATGTTAGCTCAGCCTCTGGTCAATGAGAACTTAGTGTGCTAAACAACAATATAAGAGCAGATGTACAATAAGGGCCAGAAGGCTGGAAAATTTTGGCTACTACCTCTTCCTTGGTAACAGGAAATGAACAGCTAATGATATAATCCGTCTAAAAATTTCTTTGTCATTCTTTGCCTTAGTGCAGCATGAATTCAATAAGACAGCACTTTATTCCTTTGCATCACCCATATTCTATCACCTAAGCTTCAGTGCTTATTTACACAAGCATTGTTTTTGTGTCTTTTCTTATTGAAAGTAAGTATTTTCTTTGGGTTTTGAACATTTGATTTTACTATTTTTGCAGCATTTACATACTTTCACAGAGTTATTGACATAATAATAATGATCTTATTAGCTTTAAAATAAATAACTTAAACATAATTTAAAATATATAATTAAAACAAAAAAAAAAGAAAGAAATGCTTCAGCCCTGTCCTAGAATGTTTCTAAAATATTCATCTTTCCCATAGCAAGCAAATATTTTTATCTTATTTAAATAAATAAGTAAAAATAGTACTTTGTTATTTTTCATAATCTGGCATCACTTAACTAGTAATTTTGTATTTTATTCTTAAAATAAGCCTTTCTGTGTAAATATTTTTCTATAATATTAGTTTCTTTGTACGGGACCGAAATTTCAGTTTTTGTACAAGAATGTGTATTCTCTGATTAGTTGGTGAATCCACTAATCAAAATGGGATAAAATTTACAGCAGGTCCAGGGATATATATATACATATGTAAAAACTTCCTAAAAGGAATACAATGGAAATAATAACGGATATAAAAGCATTATTAATCAGTCTTTCCAGATATATATATACCACAATATTACTGTCATACTATTGGAAATCCCTATGAATTAAAATGCAATAATAATTTTTGTCCTATTTCAGACATTAATAAAACATATTTAGTAATGGTGGCATAAATGTTATTAAATAATGATAATGGTATTTCTTATTTATCGATCATATATAGCTTCCATTTAAGAGGGAGAAATTATTCCAGCAACTTGAGTTTTTCTCTAGCATCTTAAAAGCTGGGTGTTTTTTCAAACTCCTTGGCTTTGATAGTGCTGATACATTCCCTCCACCATACCAGAAGGTCTTAAGCTGAAGTCTCTCCGGCATTACAGAGCAAATGCTCCACAGCCAAAGACTTGTCCAAGTATGCATTTTTGACATTATAGCAGCTCCACCTTCCAGCTGTGGATTACATTTTATCTGGCTATACAGAAGGACTTTGGGCATCTGTTATCTGACTAAGCATAAAACGCTCAAACCCAGTATAATTGCATCTGCTGAAGTTTTGCTTTGACAGTTAATACTTAAAAGGTCTTATTGTTTAGAATTTTATCTTCTCATTTTACACCAACAAAAGCAGGAAAAATATGCACCCTGAGAGAGGTACAAACTTCTGTAAATATATAGGAGTATTCTTCTGTAGGGAGTTAGCTGTCTCTTTCTTTCTAGCAATGGTGTTTTAATCTCTTGAGAGCTGACTTTCATATCTCTGATATAGTTTGTCATCTGTCAGGATAATCCGAGACTACTTTGTACTACTTTAGTAGCAGAACTTAACCATAGTTTTCAGAGCTGCTCTGTCAATGCACACAGTTGCCTCAACATGTTTTTCACTGTGGAATAGGATCTCTATTTTCTTTCTGATGATGTTCAGTCTGAGCTTCTTGGCACCACAGCCAAAACAGCCTGTAAAGTGCAGTGCATTATGTTATGAGTGTGTAATCAGGGCCCAAGTGTTGACAAGAAGTTCTTAAAAGATTCTGTCATTCCACCTGTGCTGACTGCTTTTCCATCTTGTCATAATGCAAAAGAAAAATGAATGCAAAAGAAGAAGAAGATTTACAAATGTGTCTGGCAGAATTTTTGCAGGAACTTCTAGAGAGAATTGCAGTTACTGGCGTTAGTATGGAGCATGGAGACAAGCATGGAGCCGTATGTATTTCTGTCCACTGCGTACCACTTTGGCTGCAGGAATCAGACACTTTGACTTTCTTGAGATACATTTTAGCAACCTCACTGCATTGTCCAAACAAGGATTTATCCCACAGTTTAGAAAACTGATACATGCTAGTATTTCTCTTGAAGCACGCAGCCTTCTTTTTCTGATGATCTGTGATATGCACATCATCCTCTCCTCATCCCACATGGTGACAAACATCTGCACCGATAATCTGATTGGAATCTTTACATTTTGCTCTCAGAAGTTTTTTTTAAAAAATGGTAGAGTGGGAAAGGCACCTCTAGGCCACTGTGTCTGTCTTCATTCCCGTCATGATTTTTCTGGATACTTGTTCTGAATAATCTTACTTTATTTTCCCTGATGCTAACTGCGATTTCTATCACTAATAATTCTAAAGAATTCACTGTGTCTAGGCAAGAGACACAATAGCAGTTAGATCTGGAAGGACAAACTGGCAAAAAATAATTGCTAGAATGGAAACCTTTTAAGAACTCTAGTAAGCTGATGACCTGTTGAGTTTATGGTATCTCGATTATTCTACTTCTATCTAAAGAGAAACAAACTGGGAACCAAAGACCAAAATTAAAACCAGAGGTATCTATGTGTCTATCTATCTATTTATATATTTTGTTGTTGTTTTGGTTTTAAGCTGTAGTGCATGTAATCTGTATATGAACTTTTAACACTGCTGTTTCCAATGATCATTAAATTTCAGAAAGATACAGCCATTTCCAGAAAGTTCTGAACCACAGTCAGGGCTTAAGAAACATTTAGTCAAACATCAGAAATAGGCTTAATATTAAAAGAATGTAAGATGAGGTTTTAATAGGCAGGCTTAGAAAAGGCTTCAGAGAAAGTAATTGCATCTGAATTCTCCACTTAGAAGACTTAAAAATCTCCATTTAAAAGTTTATAAGTTCCCTCAGGATGATCTCCATCTTGGTAATGATTTCACTTAAAACGTCTGAATGGATGCACATCTACTGCTGAGAAAGGAGATACATCACAGTTAGAATAAACAGCCTGGAAGAGGAGTAGATATTGAGAAAACAAATGAGCCAGTTACGGTAAATGTTGGAGTAGTCTGTAAAACTCTGCAGATCTGGTGTTTTCATTTTCCATGGTTCTAAACCAAACACCAGGTGCTAACCCACCTTCCAAAATATGTGGTTTTGAATGCGGGAGATTCAAACCCCAACTCTGGATCAGGGCTCTGTGGCTCAGAGCCATCGCTAATGCTGAAGCATAATACAGCTATGACAGTGTAAGAGATGTGTATTTATACTCAGTGCTCATGAAAATCCCAAACAACACTAAAGCTGTTTTATTTGAAAGTCTTTGATGTTAATAAGAGATAGGCTTATGCCAAGTCTGGCACATCAGAGTTTGAATTGTATAAAGGCAGCAGCCACAGAGGCTTTGTTCTGCATGAAGGCTTATATGTTGAGAGAGAGATTGTGCTTACAGTTGTGAACAGTGTAAAAACATTTTCAGAGGCCATAATGCTGTTTCATGTAGATTATTTGTTGAACAGGACTATCAACCAGTTGACAGTTTTCAAACTAATGGGAAATGAAGTAACAGACATCTTCCCCCTTTCTGTATCAGACACTGTAGACAGTAAATATCTTGACCCTGAAAGACTTCCTTGAAATGGTCTATTTTCTGATTTAACTAGAAAAACTTTTTCCTAGACTCCATCTTACTTTGGTTTGACTTAGAAAAAAAAGTCTTTTATTCCAAAAGGAAACATTAAAGAAACACGTTCGCTTTCATGAGCAGAAAGTACCACAGAATACTTACTTATATAGCCCAGCCACTTAGATATACAATTTCTCCAAAACCTTTAGGTTTTCAGGGTTTTTGATTTGATTATATATATGTATATATGACTTAAAACTGTAAGGAATAAAATATTGAAACACTTTAAATTAAATTGTAATAAAATCTTTTGATATTCGATAGATTTTCTCCATCCAACAAATTTTCCGCTCAGTTTAAAACTTCTGAGAACATTTAGAGTCAGCATTAGATTATGGTCACTTAAGTTTAGGTATTTAAAAATGTAGATGTCAACATGCAAATGAAGCTCCAATCTCAAATGCCAATGAACATCTAGGGCTTGATTCAGTTGCTCATTCACAGAGACCTGACAGCATTAGAGATGTCCCTGGGGGCCTGAGAACATCTGCATCAGGCTGATGGGCATAACACAAAACCCACGGGAGATCCACATACTTGTGGGCTGGCAGCTGAAGGCCAACACTGGTTAAAAGATTGCCATTGATTATAATGTGATCTTAGGTGATTAACATACGTGCATGCATCTACATTTTGGTACTGGTACTACTCCTTCTTTCAAATGCCTATTTTCAGTCACCTAAACAGACAGGTTGTGCAGATGGTCTCCTATCAGCCCTGTGCAGTATCTTGACTATCCTTAGTCAAGATACTGCACTGATGGGAGACCAACAGGGCACCCAACATGTTGTCATGGGACACCTGAAAGTAGATTGGGTGGCTATGTTTATGTAAATGAACTGAAAGGGAAATGTCTACAGCTTTCCTGTATATTTTCTGTTCTAGCTGTATATATGTATAGGGTTTATATATTTATTTATTTTTAGAAAGGGGATCTAAATCTCTAATAATTTGATGGCATTGCACTAAACTCATCACCAAGAACCATGAGATTATCATGAGATTATCATCATCATGATAATCTCATCATGAAGGGATGGAGTACTCCCTCAGCAAGTATCCCTAGGGTATCAGCAAGAGTAGCTGATACTGTAGAGGGCTGCCGACCAGAGGGACAGGTTGGACAACTGGGCAGTGAGAAACCTTAGGAAATTTAACAAGAGTTAAGTGTCCTGTCCAGGTGTCCTGCACCTGGACACAGTACAGGCTGGGGACTGACCTTCTGGAGAGCAGCTCTGCAGAGAAAGACCTAGGCGTCATGACAAGTTGACCATGAGGCAACTGTTTGCTGTTGTGGCCGAGAAGGCCAATGAGATCCTGGGGTGCATTAAGAAGAGTATCTACAGCAGGTCGAGGGAGGTGATCCTACCCCTCAACTCAGCCCTAGTGAGGCCACATCTGGAGTACTGTGTCTAGTTCTGGGCCCCCCAGTACAAGAGGAATGTGGATCTGCTGGAGAGAGTCCTGTGCAGGGCTACAAGGATGATCAGGGGCCTGGAACATCTGCCCTATGGGGAAAGGCTGAGGGAGCTGGGCCTGTTCAGTCTGAAGTCTGAAGAAGAGATGGCTGAGAGGGGACCGGATCAGTGTATATAAATACCTTAAGGGAGGGAGTGAGGATGGAGCCAGCCTCTTTTTAGTGGTGACCAGTGACAGGACAATAGGAAATGGCCACAAACTGAAGCACTAAAAGTTCCACAGGAACTTAAGGAAAAATTTCTTGACAGTGAGGGTGCCAGAGCCCTGGAACAGGTTGCCCAGAGAGGTTGTGGAGTCTCCTTCTCTGGAGATCTTCCAAACCCGCCTGGATGCCCTGTTCCACATGCTCTAGTTGACCTTGCGTGTGCTGGGGAGTTGTTAGACTAAATTATCTCTAAGGTCCCTTCCAGCCTTAAGGATTCTATGATTCTATGATTCTTTGATCAAAATAAAGTTTTTCGCTGATTTTGTGTACAGCATTTGTCTGACCCAAAACACAATATCAGTGAGGAAACATTAGTTTATGAACCAGATATTACAGGTATATTTTGTAGTCAAAGAAAACTAAATTTTCATTTAATCATATCAATATATTGTTATCATATAATAACAGGAGTGTTTCCTGGCTTTGAAAGAAGTTTCAAAGCAGGAACAGATACAGCATATTTATTGTACCAACTTTTACATTATTAACTAAATTTATTGTGCAATCATTTTTAAAAAAATAGGTGTACTCATGATATTGAGCATAGAGAGGAATTCTGTCAATATATTTGTGTTGTTACATTTTGTAGATCAAAATGTCATCATTTCTGCTATCAAGTATATTTTGCAGGGAACTCTAGCAGATATGAACCTGACAGATGATTTCAAAGCACGCTCCATCATTAGTGTGCTTGCTGTCAAAGCCATAGGTTGCATTCTAGCAAGAGCATCCTTGTCAGAGGACTTCTGCCAAGTTTCTCTGTCCTGTGCTTGTACAGTATTTTGGCTAATTTGATGGCTTCTTTTGTGGTTTGACACCTGTGATGAAATTTCAAACATCTCACTTTTTGTGGTCTCATTCTTAGACGGACATTCACAATGCCATATTTGAAATAAAATGGACTACCATAGAAATATTATATACACTTTAGAGAAGCACAAAGATGCTACTCTGTGAGGTTCCCAGTTTCATGCATCAGACTGGCAAGGCTACAAGTCATCCTCACCATCCTCCAACCTGAGCAGTTAGTAAAGTAATGCTTGCCCAAGATCACCACCTTAGTCAACAACAGAGGTAAAACCAGAAACGCAATAATTGCTGGCAATGGGCTACCAGTCAACCATGAAATAAATAGAAAAATAACTCTATTTTCTCTAAAAATACAGCTTCAGTATGTAAATGATTGAATGAAACATGTTGATATTCTAATTGCATTAAAAAATAGTATAAAATTTGTAGCCAAGAGGTTCTTATTTGGTTGCCAACAGCATGTTTAAGTAATTAATCCTTTAACATAAGGTCTTTAATATAAGAAAGAGTCTGTCATCCCCCTTCTGAAGTTGCCTTCTTTAGTTTTTGCTTGTTTGTTTGTCTTTCTGTTAATGAAATAATTATTAACTTTCCCCTCACATAATTATTATTGTGGCTTAAAATATTTTGACAGATCCCCAAACTTACTTTATTGAGATAGATTGTGAATACATATTTTAATAGTCAGTATTTAGCCTGTTAGCCATTGTGTTACCATACATAGATAACTAATAAATTATACCTGAAGTTCTTTTCACAAAATGAAATGAGTGGAGTGAGTAAGTAGGGTATGGTCAACGCAAACAGAAGAGCAAATCACATCCAGGTAAGCATTCACTGTGTAGTCTCTATCTCCTAAGTCATTCAGGGCCTTTGCTAAGGATCAACTGCTGAAGAGGCAGAATTTATTTCATTTCTAATAGAACTGGACACTGATGATTCAAAATATACTGCCTGAAATCCAAAATATTAGCATAACAGAGAAAATTAGTTTATAAAATGTAAAATTCATTAATATTTTCATTATAGAATTATTATATAAAAAATAAAAATAAATCACTATATTGAACATAAAAGCTGTAAGCACCAAAAAAGAATTTTTGTACTCAGAGGATAAAATCAGAATGTCTAAATATTTCCATATCCTTTTTTTGCAAAGTAGATATATCGCCAAAAATTGAAATTCCAGTAAAGCTACTTTTGCCAATGTGCTATATTTAGTGCAGTGTTAGCATTTAAATTTCCACATGAACAGCCTTTTCAGACCTTCTAATCAAATTAACTTTAATTGAGACTTTCTATTAATTAAAGCTGAGAGACTCACTGCATTCATGACTTAGACAGAGAAGTTTATTCAATACTAACATCATTGTAACATATATATTCTTTTGGGGAACGTTAAAAAAAAGCAGGAAATCTGCTAACATTTAAAATGGATAAATGAGATTACTGAAGAAATTCCTTTCCTACAAATGTAGCTCTTAAGAAAAAATATTTACAGTATCTAGAAGCACTGTAATTAAAACCACATTTTTAAATGATGTACATGATATAAAGATTAGGCTAATCCTTCAATTTTATCCCTTTTTAATTGTTTATATCAATTCATTGTTTTAAGAACTGAAAGTTAAGATCTGATTTTGGGCTCCAGTTCAAATGATTAAAAAGCCTAACTCAACAGTTGATGGTTTAATACGTGTAGAATATTTTGTACCAAAATGCATTAAAAAATATTGATGTTATAAAAGCATGTATTAAAAAGTTGAACAAAACTGTTACTGTTGAAATTATAGTAGCATAATCAATCCCAAGGAAAATCAATGTTAGAAAATATCATCTCAAAAAAGTAAAATATCTAGTAATGAATCAAATACCTGAAAAGGGAGAAATATAATGGTGTGGGCCAAGATGAACTGTAACCAAAATCACTTGTTTCACCTACTACAGAGGCCTGATTCTTCTTAGAGTTCCCTGAGACTGATTCTAATGAAATTTCAGCAGTGTTGAAGTTTTGCTCTGTCAGCGTGCACGCTGGTTCTTTGATATAACTTAGTGGCCCAATTCATATCTGGGAGAGGCCTAGTGCATAAGTAAAGTAGAATTTACTGCTGAGTCCTGTTTAAGATTTGGTTTCAATCACTTGTGTTGAAACTCTATATACTGTCCTCCTGTCTTTCAAAATGCAAGTGTGATTAGGAACAAAATTGATAAGGTTCTGGAATGGAAAATATCAATCTAAGTTTCATTATGAAAATCGAAGACTACTCTCTTCACAACCCAGTTTATGTTGCTTTTTGTTTTTTCTTTCTTTCTGTTTTATTTTTAATTCCTTTTTTCTTAAATTTTCCAAAAGTCCCAAAACTATACTGTGATGTATCTCAACTCATAAAAATGATTCCTGCAAATCAGATATAAATTGTGTAAAAACATATTCCACTGTAGGTTATGCTCCCCTGAAAAAAAAAAAAAAACAACTACTGGTTTTGGCTATCTACAGCTTATATCTTTTGAAATAATATTCTGAAGAAATTCTGAAGAAATATTTCCAAATTAAAATAGGATTAGCTAGAGCAAACAAATAAAATATTGACCTGTTATGTTTGTTAGAATGAAAGATAGAACTGATTTCAGTAGCCAATAGAAGTTTGCTCCTTACTTTTGTTTATTTCACTCTGAATAGATTTATATCTTCTTATTCTCGATTAATTCATACAAGCTGTACAGATTCTAGGGAAATGCAAAGGATAAAATAATCCACACAGTATCCAGATTAATCTTTAGGGCTTTAAATTTAGTTGTAGTGTTGAACTTAAATGTATTATTCATTTTAGAATTAAAACATATATATTGTTTGTATACATGTATACATAATACACATATATGTAGCACATCCAATACATTAATTTATATAACATGCATAATACATTGAACTACTTCAGTATGTTTTCCCACCTACTGTAAACACAGACACACACAAATGTAAACTGTCGCTCTTCTTACTATCATTGTCTCTGATTTTCTGTATCCTATCTTCAGTATTTTTGTGGTATCTGAGGATTTTATTGTATCTGTCTTTGGTTTGAAAAGAGATCAGAAAAGAGATATAATGACAAGTGCAGGGTCCTGCACCTGGGGAGGAATAACGCCAGGCACCAGTACAGATTAGGGGTTGACCTACTGGAAAGCAGCTCTGCAGAGAGGGATTTGGGAGTCCTGGTTGACAACAGGTTAACCATGTGTTAACCTGTTGTCAACAGGTTAACCATAGCAATGTGCCCTCGTGGCCAACAAGGCCAACGGGATCCTGGCTGCATCAGGAGGAGCGTTGCCAGCAGGTCGAGGGAGGGGATCCTCCCCCTCTACTCACCTCTGGGGAGGTCGCGTCTGGAGTATTGGGGGCAATTCTGGGTTCCCCAGTACAAGAGGGACATTCAGGTTCTAGAGAGGGTCCAGTGTAGGGCCACACAGATGACTAAGGGACTGGTGCATTTGTCCTACGACGAAAGCGTAAGCGATCTTGGCCTATTTAACCTGCAGAAAAGAAGACTGAGAGGAGATTTGATCAACATGTTCAAGTACCTGAGGGGTGACTGTAGGGAAGATGGGGCCAGCTCCTCTCCGTGGTGGCCAGTGATAGGACAAGGGGTAACGGGTGTCAGTTAAACCACAGGAAGTTCCACCTGCATATGAGGAAGAACTGCTTTCCAGTGAGGGTGACAGAGCACTGGAACAGGCTGCCCAGAGAGGTTGGGGAGTCTCCTTCTCTGGAGATCTTCAAAACCCACCTGGATGCCACCCTGTGCCACATGTTCTAGGTGTCCCTGCTCCAGCAGGGGGATTGAACTAGATCATCTCTAGAGGTTCCTTCCAATCTCAATCATTCTGTGATTCTGTTATCTTACAGGACAAAAGGAAGCACGTGTCAGTTTAAACATACAATATTAAGAGACAAACATTAATCAGATACTGGCGATACTGGAGATGAAGCATGATGTGTGAAGGTAAGAATACAATAACATAATGAGATAGATCTTAAAATATAATACATGCTAATCTTGAAATTTACAACACAGGAGTACAAACCATTACCTCACCTGTTTCTGGGTCAGACAGTATGTTTATCTTCTCCAGAGCTCATTTGTCATCTAAAACAACCTCTTGCAACTCCCATTTCTGTTTTAGATGCAGGAGGCTTGTAAGTCATCTGCTGAAAAAAAAAAAAAAAAAGGCAACAACAAGAACAAAAAACAACCTTGAAACTATTATAAGCATATTCATCATTTCATCTGTACTTTTCCTCTGAACATTTAGGTTGCTCTATCTGTTGATAAGGAGTAGGACTCTATGAATTGGAAAACATAGAAGAAATTCATTGTTTTGCAAACTTTTTTTTTTTTTTTTTTTTTGACAAATGAATTGTTGCTTGGTGCAAGTGATTGAGAAATAAATTGAGAAATATTCAGAATAATGCCTCACCAGCCTTAAAGCAGACACTTGCTTTTTGGGATGAATAAGGAGTATTGAATATTCCTTCCTCTTCCAAATGACATGATGTTATTTTTCTTTGCTTTCCACTCTGAAGCGTGTAAATGGAATGGGTGGAGTAATCTATAAAATTCTTAGAGCAGCTAATTTAGAGCACCTTAGGAAGTTCTCCGTGCACTGCTCATGTAATGGAGTGTCTTGGACACTGATGATTTAGACTTGAAGTAAAGGTCAAGACATAACCTTCCTGGAAGAACAGGGAAATTTTTGGGTGGGGTCAGGGTTAGATTTGTTTCAGCCAGCCTTACAAATGTATATGTCTACATCTGAACTAGGATTGCTTTTAGTCAATGGAGAGAAATAGGTAAAATTGGAAATAAGCCCTTTAAAATAAGAATTACTCCATACAATCCTCCACTGATTCTAGCATGATTAATACAACCACCATGATTTGGATACCTAAAGTTTCATGAGCTGAATTTGGGTCTCCTTTCATTCTCAGAGAAGGCCATAGGTCACTACACAAGACTTCTGAGATGAAATAGGCTTTGGTGGAAAAGCAGAGTGATCTCAGGAAGATTATGATCATCATTGCTAGATTCTTTCCTGTTAATATAAATAAAATTGTGGACAGGTTAAACTACATTTTTCCTTGTATCTCTCCTGTATTGGGATAATTAATAAAAGGAAACAAGTTTGTTTTTCTTGGGATTCTTTTCCTTGGTTGCTCTTTACACCTGCAGTGTGTAGTTTTAAATGAGTGGCCTTGAAGCCATACTGTGAAACCATATCTGTTTTTGATGATTTGACCATTTGAGATGTTAAATCCTTTTTGAGTTATGTCTTTCTTTTAAACAGAATGCAGTAAACTGCTAATGGTCAGAAAGTAATAAAAAAAAGAGTGCTAGTCACTGCAAAATACTTTAAGCTCTGTTTTTCTCTCTCACTCTCCCCAACTTTTAGAAGCAATAATGTCAGCCGCAAAAATCAACCCTGCAGAGACCAGATGAGGATAAAGTCATTCACTTATTAGTTGTCCTGTGTTTCATTTGCTCCTACTCAAATGTTTTTGGCTGGAAATGAACAGAGATTTGTAGAAATATGAGTACCTCCCATAAAGAAATCTGCTTATGAAAGTAATATTTTAGAGCTCATCCTTTCAAGTCAGCAGCTTTCTATGTGTTCTTCCTTCCGAGGTTTGAAGCTCACTTCCAGTCACAGAAAAAGCCAATATTTTTTACCTTTGTAGATTCGCAATGGGACAAATAAAAGTAATGAGCACACATATTTCTTTTTCTTCCCTGCCATCTGCTTCTACTGTCTTTTTTTTTCTAAACCTGCTCTTCAGCTAAAAATAAGATTCTATAGCTGCAAATGCAACTGCAAGTTGAAATTGCAATAAGTTAATGCAACAGAGAAAAAGAATAATCAGTCAGGCTCCTCCTTTATTCCTAAATCTGCTCAACTTCTTCTTTGTATCCTTTCTCTCAGAAAGCCCAGATCTTACTGTGCTTACCTCGCAGGTGGTTTCTGCATGGCCAAATGTGGGGTGACACATACCATAGGCATCAATGTCCCTGAAGTCCAAACACAGCTAGATGCTGACATTAAGAATTAAACATGCCAAGCATTTAATATTGCAAAAGACTTGTAATAACCATACTTCATTAAAATCTTTGAGTTTTTAATTAAGAAATTGGACATTGGATATGATAATACTTTACTTTTATGATATTTATGTTTATGATAATACTTTACCTTTTCTAGAAAGTGTGCTATGGACATCAACTTTTTTTTTCTAAACCACCTGTGAAGTAGATAATTATTTTCTTATTTTTTAATAAATGCATGAAAATACTGCCAGCATATAGAGGGAGCTAGTGTTAGTACTGGATTAGACAATGTTTTATTGCCATGCTTAGATCAGAATTTCCGAGAACTTTGTGATTATGAAAGAAGCTTAGTCTAAATGCAGGACATGGAAAAGGATGTGGTATGTTCACTCCCCCTCCCACCTCCATCCATACAGATACTCTTGAATATTAGAACAGATCTTCTTAGGCCACTGAAGACTTAATTTGATCCTGTCTGGCTTTGGGTCTGACCTTGTCTATACAATGAATATGGAGATTTCCACAGAACATAAACAACAGTGAAAACTGAAGCCTAGGTTCTATTTTTACAAACAACAACTTGTTTCCTCACTTTTTATTTTTCAGATCAGATCCAGAAGGAATGAGAGCCTTACTGTTTGAAGTTCCTTCCTCTGTGTCCCACCCTCCCCCCCACCCAAAAGAAAAAAAAAGAGAGAGAAGAAAAGATAATTTACTGGAGTGAGGTTAAGCACAGAAATAAGCAGCACTCATGGGTTTCAGAGACAGGTACATATAACTTTATTTATAAAGAATTTTATAACTAATATATTAATTCTTTGTACAGAGCAAGCATAAAATAAGAGCCATTTGTTTCCAGAAATGCTCTGAATAGTCCAAATCATAACACAGACTTTCTCTGTAAAGAAAGCCAACAAATCCCATTCACAAAATTCTTTGCATTTCTTGTGAAAGAATTACCATTTCTAATTTCTAATGACTTCTGAAAAGCAAGTTAGATGAACTATCTCCAGCACTAGTTTTCTAATCTTGAATGTAGTAAGCTAATTACCCATCGGAGCTGAGAGCATTCAGCATTAGGACCTTTCCCAGGCTCTGGGCTGCACTCTCTCAATGTACACTGCCAGTCTATCAGCTGTTAGCTGGACCTTGAACAACAGCTGCCAGCAACTGCAAACATCCGGCCTCTGTGCAGAGGCATAAAGAGCCAATTGATAGGAACAAACTTCAGGATGCACAGGAATGCCTGCATAGTTGTAAATTAATTATTTACATTTTAATAGTTTTAATGGAATGAGAGAGAAAAGTAAAAAAAAAAAAAAAAAAAGAAAAAAAGAAAAAAGAAAAGTCTATGTTAAGCTAAATGAGAGCATGATATCCCCCAAGACGACTGCAATGATTTTTAAATATTACTAAAGTATGCTTTAATCCTTTCTGACCTTCACTTCCATGGCATCTACCCTTGTAAGCTTGTAAGTAACTTTCTGCAATACTCTGATAAGCTGCTTAGCCAAACATCATTTGGCTGAAAGAGTGGGCTGATTCGTTTCCTTGTCACAGGAGAGCTGAACCAGTTATTCTACCTCTAAAGCATCAGGTGATAGACTAGATGGATGCGTTGGTCCTTCATGGCAGGGGAATTGATGCCCTGCCAAGCTTGCTCTCTGGTAGTACTACAATTAGCAATTTTAAAAATAACTTCATGATAGCTTTGGTGTTTCAGCAAATGAGCGCCGCTTTGTCTGGAGAGAGCTCTGCCGGCTGAGTGAACAGTGCCAGATCAGATAGAATTTCTTAGTAAAATATTTCTGTGGCCAATATCCTTTTAAAAAAATGAACATGAAGGAAAGAAAAAAAAAAAAATACTTTCATGCTGTTGGAGATGACTAAATTACTGCTCTGTGGCTAATGGTCAGTTATTGTGACAAACTGGCTCTTGCAGCAGCTAATGCAGCATTTCAAAATGGGTCATTGTAAACCTCAAGCTCATGAATGAAGTATGTTCAGATGGAGGGAAGCCACATTTAAAGGGTCACAGTAGGAACTCCAGCGGACACAAACAAGACAATTCAGACTGTAGATCCTTTTCTCCAACGTCTGTGAGAACTGGAAGACAGGAACAACAGCATGAGCTTGTAATGGAATGTCATCCTTAACTCTGAGTTTCCTGGCAGCCATTCATCTGAGTCACAATGTTAACAGTATTAAGTTTTTTCTTTTTTTTCCCCTATGTGAATCCCCTCACTCTGTTTTTCATTTTTTACTTTTTAGTAGCAGACTTGCTGTCTTATATAAACTTGTAGAAACACGTTCTATAGGCATTTTAAAAAAGGCCTTTTTTTTCAGATTCAAAATGTAATCTGCTCTTCATTAATAGGCAAGCCCTACCGACTCCTCTTTAGCCCCATATGGGCTCTTGGCAGGCAACCTATTGTTTTCTTGTTCTAGGTCTGGAGACAACTGGAGACAAGAGGCTGAAGTGAACAGGGTTAATATTTCCTGCAGGGAGCAAAGCCCAGCTCTATGTGAGCTGCCTGTATAGAAGCGAAAGAACATTGGAAAAGCACAAGTAAGGGCCAAGACTGATGTGGGGCCAGAAAGTCTAATACTGAACAAACATTTCCACCCTTCCTTTCTTTAAATATATATCACAAAATCATGAAGATAACTTCAGATACCAATCTTTGGTGGACTCTTTGGAATAGGTTTTCTCCTCTCCTTTTCCAACAATGTATTTGAAAACTCCTACCCATGGAGTCACTCTAAAAGAGTGTTATGTTATCTATTTTTCAAAGCAATGGGGGTTCACATCTTATTAATTGCAATAAATCAGGACATATGGAGTATAGTTATTTTACCCTACTTTAGTAGGAAAAGGTTCCAAGATTGTATCTGTCCCTTCAGTCAAGTTTTATTTGCTGTAAAGATAAAATACAGGATATGTTATATTTTTTGTATTTTTTTTAATCTGATCTGAATCATCAGGTTGTTCAGCTAAAAGGAAGGTCTGAGCATGAAACAGAAAGTATTGTTGCTTACTTTGGATATCCCTAATATAGATATTTTCATCTGAGCAATTTATCTAGATTTCTTTGTGTTCAGCTCAAGAGAATACACCCTTCCAGGGCTCAAGCTAGTGAACTTTTATTAGGCGTCTAACCTTGGATAGGATGAACTGCTGCCCCAGACTTGGTTCTTTACTTGTTTTTCCCTAGGATAGTTTTTTTTTTTTTCATTTTTTATTTTTATGAAGCCAGTGGGCAGTGCAAGAATTCATCCTCCCCAGAGATTTAGTGAAAGAAATAGGGCAATTTTTATTAGTAGACTGAGACAGGTCCCTGCTTGTCTGCTTCTACTTTTTTATCCTTGCATTGTAGTTCTTGCTGTGAAGGTTAAGGCATTTTTACACAATGATTCCTCAATGCAGAAAATGCAAGGTCCTTAAGCAAGGAATGGGACATAAGACCCACTTCTCCTGCCAGTGGAATGCAAGTGCATTAACCACCAGGCAACTCAGGCTCCCTTTTGTGCCTCTCACTGATGGATTTTTGCAGAGTAGCCAAGCATTTCAAAGGAGAGGTAGAGCGTTCTCATCCCAGTGCCCATTTTGCACGCAGGTTGGTGGCTGGGTAATCCTCCTGAGAGAAGAAGTGAGTACAGGCAGGCCAGGATAAACCCATGGCCTCTGCCTAGCTGCTTTTCGAAGCAGCTCTCCCAGTGCCAGCCACACCGCGTGCTGAATTCGGTGATGAATTTGGTGCCGCTCGAGGTGTGGTCTATAATTCTCTCCCCTCTGTCCCTCTCTGCCTACAAAAAACTCTCTTCTGCAGAGGGAGCCAGGGGGAAGCCTCTTTTGCTGGATCCAAACAGCCTGAAGCATGAGATGGGCCAGTTATTAAACTGGTGGAATTTAGCAACTTTTAACAAAGTCCTTCAATGCTTAGGAAAGAGAGTATAGTTATTGTTGAGACATGCATAAATGTATTTGGTCTGAAAAGAGTATCTTATATTTTATAAATATAAAGGAAGAATGCTGCAGTTTCTTTTAAATATAGCTTATTACTTTAGTCTGAGCCATTAAGTTTTCTAAACCAAGGCTTGTGGTATTTGGCATCCATTCTTCTGTTCTTTTGATAAGTACCTAAACAGGATGTCCTTGCAAATTAAATGAAAAACAGCACTGGAAGTTCTCCTCCCTCAGGAATAAGTATTAAGATTGGCAGATGGCTTAAGTGGAAATACACAGGAATGCACTTTAGCCAGTACTTGAAAATCGTTCCAGCAGATATTACTGAGGTATATTCATGAAGCTCCATTAGACATCCTTCTGTGTTGAATCAATTTTAATGGCCTCGAGCAAAAGAGTTTTAATTTATTTTATCCAAACTGCTGCAAAGCAGCCTTCATCTAAAACAAAAACAAAAAAATAAAAATAACCTAAAGTAACAACATTTTCAACTAATTTTATACCCGAGGAGTGTCCTTAATATTTCCTAGTAAGGAAGGCTGTGGATAGACCCTAACTAGCAATCATCCTTGCAAATCTAATGCAAGCTCTCTCATATCCTTGGGTGACTTGCAGCCAACCTCATATGTATGCATGCATGTGCAGTCATTCATGCAGGCATCTAGTTAGCATACCTATGTGTGTGGAGAAGGCTTGTGCATGATAAACTGCGTGGACCACATCTCGCGTGTTTGCTTACATGTTTCTGTCTCCCTCACCAGCATTTTGCTCTTCAAATCTGCTTCATAAGAACTCAAACAATGAGATTCCCTGAGCAGTGTCCAGTGGCAAGCAAACCAAACAAAGCTCTGACAAACTGCCAGAAATAATATTTGCTCTTTACTTGCTCCAGATTCTTCCAGCATTAGCCATATAATGGACAAATCTAAGAAATCTAGTAGCTCCTGGCCCTCTAGTGGTTAAAGAAGATTTTATTGAAAATGGGGGTATTGCCCCTTCCAGTCAAAAAAAAAAAAAAAAAAAAAGAGTGAAATAAGAGATAAAACAGTGTGGTTTTGCACGCCTATTTCTCCATGTATATATAAATAGATAGATGGGTGCACAGAAGTTAGTTTATATCATTTTTCAGAGGTTTACTGAATTGCATCTCAGCTGCTTTGAAGGTCACCACATCCTCCTGTGCAGCACTGATCTGCCTGGTGACAATACTGCATCGTTTCCCTAGTAAATAAGGCCTTGGTTGATGCATAAAAAGAAAAAGGATGGTGCTGAAAAATTTATCCTTAAAAAAAATCATCTTATCTAATTTTGTTAAACAAATGCATATGAGAAAAAAAAATGCACATCTGTATCTCTCCAGCAAAGGGAGAGCTGGTGAGAAGAGGCTTGGGAATATTTGGCCATGATCTCATGACTGTGCCTTTAAGTTGCTATAATTAATTCACAGGATAGGCAGAGAAGCAGGAAAGCTCTCCTTGCCTCTGCATATTTTTAAAGGAAAGGGAAACTCCTAAGGCTTTGGTCAGCAATTGTGCCTTTTCCTGCTGTAAGCTTTATATAGTTGCGAGACTTTTTTTGCAGAGCACTAGCTCCAGTGTGATGAGACTGAGTGCTACATGCTGAAGTGTTTCCTCATTGTAAATGATACTTTCCTGGTCCCTGCATCATCTGTTCTATGCCATCTGGAAACTGTGAAGTGAAATAAAACAGCATGCACAGGTGCTGCAATTTGCAGTTTAATTACTACCATACACATACAGCAGAATATATAGGAGAAAGAGCATTAGCTGTCAAACTGTTTAAAATATTGCAAACACAGTTCAAAGGTAAATTAGATAACACTATGAATGCATCTACTTAAGGAAGCACTGATAGTAGGCTTAGTGCTATGGCAGTGCTGGGATTTTCCTTTTCATAGAGGCAAAGAGGGTTATATTTCTCTTCAGACTCTTATATCAAACGAATCTGGTTTCCATTTTATGAAGAGGTAAAATTCTGCCTGACAAAAATAGCAAAATAGCAAAAAGAGCAAAATAGGAACAATACTTAATCTTCTGTAGTACCTTTGCATTATAGACTCCCCATTGAATATAGTAAACTATATTACTAGTATTTAAGTTATATTGAAGTATATTAAAATATTAAATATTATAGAATATGTTTTGTGAATGTGCACAATGCTTTAATCAAGGGACTAAAGCATTTTTATTATAGACTTAAAAAAGTAAAGCTGTTAATATATATTATGAAGTATAGCATATCACGATAATGTTTTATCCTGTTCCTTACGACTTGAAGCTTTATTGAATCATGAAAGGTAGGCACCTTTGAAGAGCAAAAGGGCTCCAAATGGACTCAGCAAAGCAGAAGACATCTCTGTGAAAGTGATGCCATATCCTGTGTTTGTTGTATAATGTAAAAATCATCATTAATGTCTCTTGAGAACTTCTTAGTCTCGGTGGAAGAATATGAAAGGAACTTCTTGTGTGATAACAATGTTTACTCTGGTCATGGGTGTGTGAGGTTCATATGCTTTAGTGAAATGGAAGAAAAGCACTAAAAATATGTCAAGGATATTGCTAAAATTAAAATTCAACTTTGAATCAATCAAAGTTGAAAGTGTCTATAAAGAAAAGTGTCTGTATTTTGAATCTCACTGTCTCTTCAGAGTGTTCTACAACTTTCTGATTTTATTGAATTTAATACATTTATTCGATAGTGTTTTCTTGAAATATCTAACAGGGTTATAGAAATATGTGTGTAGCTTTTAGGATGCCGATGTCTATTTGAAGAATTTGCTGCCACCATTTTTTTGCAAACAAGAGTTATTTGAAATTCGCAAGAAAATTAAACTTTTTATCCTAACCTTATTAAAGCATGTACAAATATATTTCCACCAAAAAAATCCAGTAAAGAACATAAGATGTGATGATGACACAAACTCTTACTGAATTTTAAAAGTGTTTTGATCAGGAATGGGAAAATAAAAGGAGCTAGTGATTTTTTTTTTTTTTTTTTTTTTTTTGAGGAACAAATATCTGTAAAAGGGCAATCCTTTCATTCGGAGGAGTACTGAACCCAGAACAGGATGGTTAAGTCTGAGCAGCTAAACTGTTAAACAAAGTTATTGCACTAGGTAGTTGTGTGTGTTTTCCAAAGGAAGCTCAAGTTTATTTTAACTATAAAATCAATTTAACTGTAACAAAAGTAGCTCTTAATAGCATTTACTCTTAGTACTTTTCCCGGTCAATAATATCCTCACTGCACTGACATCAGGGAAAGCAGCATGTGGGATGGAAAGGAAATTAGGTTATTTTTGTAAGGGGACATATGTGGGTGTAGGATAAAATCTTTGGGGAATGCCACCTGATTTACCACTGCTGGAAACAATAGATTCTCTCTCCTCAGCCATATCACACCACAAATTCAATCTATTTTTTCCTTCTTCTTCTTCTTGTGCCCCACAAGAGACAGTATTGTAATATTACAGTATTGTAATACTGTACATGATTTTATGTCTTCAATATGTATAATGATGCTTCTTTAGAGTTCTGTGTCGTAGAAAGAAGATAAAGGCGGCATGAACTTATAGCAACCACTGTGTGGGAATGAGAGTGTTTTGAGAGTGGTGGAGTGGTATAATAACAGTAGAGAATATTACATCCATGGACATCTTCTAAGTTATTTGATATGTGCCACAAATTCAACAGATGTGTTGCAGATTCAACATTAAGTACATTTCATTATTAATGCTTATCTGTAACAACATGACACGTAAATTAACAATATTCTCCGTGAAATTTATCTTGATAATATTTTTGATAGACACAAAGTAGTAATACTCCATATTTTAAAAAATATGTATTATTTTATATAGTAGTTTAAATATTTATACAGAAGGGTAACTAGAGAAGTCCAATTCAGATTTAAAGTAGACTTTAAGAATTGCAGATTTTGGTTAAGGATAATCTAGTTAAACTTGGTTAGTCAGATGTTATCTCCGCTGTTAAAAGCAATTGAGTCAATTAAGCACTGATAGATTGACAAACCTTGTGAGCAGTGGTTAGCTGTGAAACTTTTACAGATTCTACCTCCTTTTGAACCATAAATACCTTACAAATATTTCTTATTCTAGTACCTTTTGAAAGCAAAATGATAAAAGTCCACTAAAAAATGTAGATAAGTTTAGATGACAGGGCATTTCAGGTTTTAGTGTAGAGAGTCCCTATCATTTATGACTCTTGACAAACAGATAGGATTATAAAATCCCTGGTTCCTACATAGCAAATACTTAATCCCAAGACCAAGCAGCTAGATTTGAATTTAAGTTGCAAATGAGGTTAATGGGTCTGCTCGTACAAAACCGGTCTGCTTAAAAACCTTACAACCTCATTATTAAACAAATACTCTGTCCTAGCTATCAGTCTGACCCTGACTTAAAGAAATCAGGAGTATCTTCAAAACTAACCTAGCAGGTTCTGATATCTTTAAAATTTTGATTGGAATGTTTTTCCCTTAGTTTAAGCTTGTCAGAGTTAGATGCTTACATTTGAGCTGATCACAATAATTCAATATACACAATAAATCAGTGGAAAGAAACAATTAGCTTGAACTGTTTTAGATCTTAGATCCAACAATGAGATAGGTTGTGCTCCAGAAGACCCTATTTTCCTCTGTTGACTCTACAGAGAGGACAGAGAGGACAAGGTGACCGGACCGGGAGTAGATGTCCAATTTGTAGTCATTTAAAGCTATGTGTGGTGACTTCCACCCCTAGAGGCACAGCTGCTAAAGGATTTTACAACTTATGGCTGAAGAAAAAAAAAAAAAGAAAAAAAGTATCCTCTTTCTCTAGTGTTCCCTTTATCTCTATTTCTATATCTTTATTACAGTAATAGGCAAAGATCACAACAAAGAACGCCAAATGATACACCCATCTGGTGTAAAAGGAGTTTTATAAAATCCAGTATGTCCACTTTCTAGGAAAAATTTGCATTTTGTTGCTATCATAAATGTCTTAAATGTCCTTTTTTTGGGTAGTCAAAGAGCATACTTTCACTTATATGAATTTTGCATATTTTTATATATATACATAAATATATATATGTATAATAGTATTCAAATATTTTCCCCATTCTTTGAGAATATATAATCATGTTATTTGTGTTCTCTGATACTATCTGTGTATGTGAAAATGTACTAGTATTCAGCTTTAAAGCTGTTGCTTAATTAAACAACACAAGAATACTACATCATCCATCTTTTGAGATACCTTACTGTTTTATTGCCAGTACTAGTTTTCAATTAAAAGAACAAATCTGTTGAGCTCAGCTAAAATAACTTCCTGCCATTAGGAATTTGTCGGTGTGCATACCTTCCAGCATACCAAAATGCTGTATGAGGGGTATAGAAATGACTAATCTGACACAGTTTATGGCTATAATGCTTGGTGATGAAGGCCAAGTCCTTGCTGTTAGAACAGTTCCACACAGAGAGAGCCCTAAAAATTTCATGAAGTCCATGGGAGTCCACTGGGGTTCAACAGTCTAGGATGAGCAACCACCAGTGTTGAAGCTTCAGTGCAAAGCAGTGAAATGTAGATGAAATTCTGATATAGGAAGATGATTTTAGTGAGTTTTGGATCAAATGTATAATAAGGTGAAGACAAGCAGAAATGTATAAATTGGCACGTAGAACTATTTTTATGCTTTGAGACATGAATAGCTGATGGCATGAACAATTTAAATAACTTTCCACTATCATCTCCATAAAATGTGTTTAAACATTCTTCAGAACAAAAGATATTTTATGTCCTGCACAATAAACCAGGAACCCAGATGAGGACAGGTATCTAAAAAACATTTCAATAATAGAACACAGCTGTCTGCTTTCCAAACTGTAGGTGCTGCATAAAATTTACCACTGCAGAACTACATGCCATATTGAAAATCTTCAATACTACATCTTTGATACAATAAAAGGTGTTTAAAAACACCATTTGTATGAGCTTTATAAAGTTTTGTTATCCCATCTAAAAGATTATATAGGAGAACTAAAAAAAGGATACTAAAGATCAACTGAGTGGTGGTATGGAATGACTTCCATGCGAAGACAATGTAAACAGGCAAGGAATCTTCAGCAAGAAATAAGTACGAGTAAGATATAATAGACATCCTTAATTGGGAAAAAATAGGATGACATTTAACACAGGCTATCAAATTAGGAATAATTAACTGTACAAGTACAAGGTGAGAAATGTTAGTAAAATTTTGTAAGAAAACACTCCTGGGATTATAGTGGATGATAACTGTATTGTTAGGGAAAAGCAATCAAACTTGTATGTATGAATAAATGTTGCTTAAAGAACAGAAGGTTTATAGAGTTTGTAATAACACTGAAAATATGTAGAAGGATATTAAAAAAAAATGTTAAGAATAAGAAGTAACGCAGGAGAATCATCAAAGAAAGGGCAATGAGGATGAATATATAAACTGAATATATAAAAAGAAGATCTTTGTAACAGAAGATCTAGATCTTGGAGAAATTGCTACTAAGACAGACAATCATGATGCGAGTAGCTTGAAGTCTACTTGAATAAATAATTGTCTTTATAAATAAAGGTATATATGATATAAATAGTCTGTTTAGCTTTAGAACAGTATTATTACCTATAGTGTAGGACATGTAACATGTCAGGGAAAAGGAAGATTCTGCATTTTGTGGGGATGGGAACTCATCAGATAACCCCTAAGGCACAAAGTCTCTAGTAGAGAATGCAAGAGTTATTCTAGCTCTTGGGTCTGTTTGAAACATAGGATTTGGATAAATCATTACTGAACAAGGTTATTTTTTCTTCTTTTGAGCTTTACTTCCTCAAAAGGGCAAACTCTTTAATTGTACCTTTTTTTTTTTTTTTTCTTTTTTCTGTTGTACAGGCAGGTTTACCCTTCCTTTTCTTTTCATGGAGCGTGTTGGTGCAATCCAGACCAGTCATCTGTGTGAACTATCTTGAAAAGCGATATGATTGCAGCGTAGGTAATCAGGACCTCTGAACACCAATTGTGGGAGTTCTGATAATCAGGACATTGATGCTTGTGATACAGGCTAAACTAGATAGGAATATCATTGAATAGTGAAGCGTGGAGTAATCATATGAGGACTGCAATATCAGAGATTGAAAATTCACAGCAGGCTGAATATTGTTTGCTTATTGTGAAGTAATGGTAAAACAGAAATTTCGAAATAGGATTTTATGAGGTTTTGCATTTAGACCACAAGAGGTATGAAAATTCTTGTTGCTACAGTCATATCATTTGCATTAAAATGTGACTGTGAAAAGTATCAACACATGAGGTGAAGTTTTTAAATAGGAATCCAGATTAAAGGTTTCTGTGGTACAGGAACCAGGCCTAATCAAGTTCAGGCAAATAGAGGAAGCTAATGTCCTTCATGACTTGTGAAAATATGACAACTCCCCTCCCTATCTCCCATAATACATTTGGTTTCTTTTTATGCTTTTTTAAAAATTATTACTTAAATTGATTTTTTTTTCTGCTGTTATTTTAGCTGATCAGGCAGGATGAAAATTCTCAGATTATATTCTCCACAATCACACAAAACTTTGAATTAAATATTTATCTGTGGAAAAAAACCCTATTTTTTGCAGTATTGCTTATTTAGTGTTACTGTATCACTGAAATATATTGGAAACATTCTGAAACATAGCTTTTATGCTTAGAAATTTCTACATAATCTTTTAAAAACATCTTCCCGAAAAATATCTTAGATTCTCTAGTGTTCATCTTGGAGATTATTTTTCCTTTTCGTTTTTCATTTCCTCCAGGTATTTTGCCTATTAAAAAATGAATGCTGTATATATGTGACACGTATATGTGCGAGTAATTTGCATTCTGTTAAGTCCTTTAAATAAGTGTAATCTGTCACTAACTTATTTTCCTCTTGTGCATAACTGTCAGATTTCAGAGGTTTTTAGTAATATTAATAGCATACTTGGGGCCTCTTTCTATTAGCACAATGTAAGATGAAATAGAGATCCTATAATCAGTGTTCTGCAGAAGATCAGTTGATGTTTAAGGCATAAATTATTTATGTCAGTTGATACAGCAGTTCCAGTTCAACCTCCTCTTTTGGAATGGGCAGAATGCAAAGTCCATGGATGAAAGACCAGAGAAATGTAGCTACTCATTCATTTTTTGATGGAGGTACAGACATTTTCTTACTTGAGGGAGGAAAGAGGAGGAGGAAGGAATTAAAAGAGATAATAGCATATTTTGTTAGCAGATGATTCAGAGAGACATGGTCCTTCCAAAGGAACTCAGAAAATGATTCCTTGTCATCATGGGAGTTTGGAGATAATGTAATTGGAAAGGCCTCTTGACACAGAGGAAGGAGAGGCCTGGGAAAATTAGTGAAAAGAAAACACACATAACATCAGCCAATTAGAATGTAGGATGCAGTTATCAGGAAGAAAATTGTATGAGTTTATTAAAGACATTTCCTTGGAAAGAGAATACAAGATATTTTTTCTGGATTAAATTTCTGGAAAAACACCACATTGTTCACAAGTAATAAATAATTTTTGCAAAAGGGTAAGGAAAATAATTTGACTGAATATATATAGTAAATATCAAAATCTAGCAGATAAAGAGGTCAGTATTTTTTCAAAGATTAAAATGAAAACAATGTAACTACTGTTAGATAAAGATGGAAATTAAACAGTGGATGCTTCTGAGGTGGCAGTGATACTTCAGAAATAGGGTAAGAAGTAAGATTCAGAAATAAAGGTAAGAATTTTACCACTAACATAAATTTGAAACACAAGATACATTCAGTATGCTCAAATCACAGTAGCTAAAAACATCTTAA
Organism: Crypturellus tataupa; assembly: GCA_034781795.1. Classification (NCBI taxonomy): domain Eukaryota; kingdom Metazoa; phylum Chordata; class Aves; order Tinamiformes; family Tinamidae; genus Crypturellus; species Crypturellus tataupa. The sequence goes on from JAWLRI010000998.1 coordinate 1,046,696, forward strand.
CAAAATATTTGCACTGAAAACCAGGATTACTCTGCAAGTTCTTTGCTTACTTCAGTGGCTCAATCTGAATATTTATATTTTAAAACTTTTTTTTTTTTTTTTTTAGATTAGGGGCACTTCAATTTAATATACATAATTTTAAGGGAAGAATATAGATAACCCAGAAGATGCATGGACAGTACCTTGTTTTATTAGCATTTATATGCGCATTAATCTCTTTACCCCTATAACAAGGTGACATTAGGAGACAATGCTTCCCAGAGTATCTAGAGGCTTCTCAACAAGTAAAACTTCAGTCAAGTGATGAAACAGTTTAAATTTGTTTTGTAAGCCTAAGCCACAAAACTACAGCAGCAGCTACAGCAACACAAGGAGTATATCCCATATCACACCCATCCAGATGCCATACCTGGTCTTTGCTGAGAGTAATGGTCAACTAGAAACAACACCAGGTCTATCTTTTGTAGACCAGAGACCGGAGTTGCCTTTCTTTAGTCCAGGTTGCAGATCAAGCAAAAGAGATAGGATCTTCCTATGCACATAATTCTATCTGTAAACCTAGGGTTGTTCTTCAACTACACAGGTGAGGAGGAATATGCACATTACTCATTGCAGCTAATAACTGCCAGAAGCAGAGATAAGCATTTAAGAGCCAGCAAATGAATCACTTCCCATATATGCCTGTCTTTCTTCACTGCTTGAGGAGAAGCCTAGAGAAGTAGCTTTTGCTGGATACCTAGATGCCTACTTTCTGGATTGTGTAACATTGCATGATGTGTCTTATCTGTAGGCATGAGTTTTGAGGTTATTTTTGCATACAATACTACTGTAATCTGGAGATTCAGTTTTGAAGGTGTATTCTTCAACGGGTCTAAAACCCAGCCGTAGTTACTCCTGGTGCAAGTTACGCTAACAGGGCTAATTTTGTAGAGTAATACTTGAGTACTGGACTGTTTAAAATTGGTTGAGCTCTAGCAGATCAGATGCTGAAGCTCTGGCGATTTGGGTGAAAGATCTCCTTTTCTCAGTGCTCTAGGAACCACTATAAAATTAAATTAAAATGTCAGGAAGATAAACGAGAGGCTTTGTACAACTATTATGCACAGATGCTTCCACTAGGGAAGAGCACAAAATGATGTGCCTGTTCATCACATCACTCTCTGCTTCTCATCCCCCAAAAAAGTGAGAGGGAAGGAAATGAGATGTGTTCTTTATGGATGAGAATATAAAGAAATCTGCACTGCTTCAAACAGTTTATTTATTTATTTATTCAAGTCAGTTTCTAATTAAAAATAATAATTAGGAAATTATTTGGTAGATGTTTTTTTCCTTTCCTTTTATTTCCTTTTCAGATTGAAGCTAGATAGCTGCTCACATACTTAATTTTAGACAGAAGAACCCACAATGACCTCCATGCCAAAAGGAATGGCTGGACAGGTGGCTGAAGGAATCTTCTTTTCACTGCAAATATATACGTATTTTTTAATCTCCGTAGGGATAGTGCAGGAAGAACAGGAATTAAGGGAGAACTGTTATAAACAAAGCTGTAGACCTCCTCCTTATGGCTGTGAACAGGTTTCCCTGGGCTTGGCCTTGAGCAGCCCAATCTCCTGCAGGGCAAGTTCGCTGAAGTGCAAAGGCCTGCTATTAGAGCACTGTGTTTCCTAACACCTGGGTGATGAATGGAGTTTCCAGCTAGTAATTAGACACCTCTGGCAGGCAGCAGAAGCGTCCCTTTTTGTGTATTGTTTTCAAAGGTGGAGGCAGGGATGGAGTGCTTAAAAAGCAGGAAAAAAAAAAAAAGAAAAAAAAAGAAAAAACAAGCTTCCTGTATGGTGTTTCATGTTAGCTTGCACTCTGTCAGGAAAGAAAACTGGGATTGAAGTTAGTTTCATATTAAATTTCATAAGGGGACATTCCTGCCGGATTCTCAACTGATTTTTCAGTCTCTTAAAACTCAATATCATATTACAGGTATTGAAAATAAATGTGTTTTGCAAGCTAATGTGTAATGAGGCACTTAAGAGAAATCCCTGGACCCTTACATCTCTCTGGAGTCCAGAAAACTTAGCATTCATTGACAACTCCAAGGGGATTTATTTAAGCCTAAAATAAGTATTTCTTTGGACTTAATTATAGGAAGTGCTTAAGCTGCTGAATTCAAATGTCAAAAGGGATTCATTTAGTCCAAAGTGAATCTTTTCCTGTTCTGAAATTAAATCTCTCAAAGCAGTCCGAAACAAGTAAGAAAAAAAAAGACAAGTGAACACTGCCTATTTCTGTTATACTTTTCTTATTCTTGAGCTCTGCATTATCCCTGTGCGCTAAAAAAAAAAATATTTTTCAGAAACAGTTCCTGTTCATTTTACTGATATCTCATAGAGTAGACACTGCAAGTATTTTTGTTACAATAATGTGCAGTAAACAGTTTGCAGTTTCAATAATTGCATTGTAGTATTTAAATAGTTTAGATTTTTTTTTTTAAAGGATTCTGTGTGTTTTTGTGTGTGTTACGCTGGAATGACTGATTATTTATTGGTTGTTAAATTAAAGACCTATTTCAGGCTCATGCTTAAATCTTTTATTAAAACTTGCAGGTAGAAATTCTGATAAAGTGCTGTTTCACCTGGTGTAGTAAAACTCACAGACACCAGGTATCTGGCCCTGATCTCTCAGCAGATAAAAAGTCTGGATAGACTGTAATAGCCTAAAGATCAAGTATCACTTGAACGCATAGAACTATGCTCTCAAAGTCCATATAACTCCACAGGAGCGTGGGTATGCCCATTAGAGCAGTGTTCATCCTTGGAGCCTGTTTTGTATTCAGTTGGACCAACTCAGCAACATTAAGGGATTATTGATACTTACTTAAATTTCTTAAAGTATTTTGTATGAAAGTAAGTCAGGCAGATTGTTCCTTTGCTTGTTCCCTCTCCCTTGCCAGATATAGAACTCAGACCGTTGTCTCCTGATAAAATAAATGGGGAGAATAGATTTTATATGTAATCTATGGATTTTTCTCAGACTGTGCCCTTGGAAATTATCTGCCAGTTCTTCCCAGCATATATAGAGTTGCCCTAATAACTCATTGCATTTCCAAACTCTTTCTTCCCAGAGGTTCCTGAGAGTGTATCTTTGAAATTCTGCTGCCAGTGATATAAAGAACTTCCAATCACTGCTTTGATGTAGAGAAACAGGATCCTTTGATCTTTTGGTTGTTGCTTTGCTTTGAAAATAAAAGCAGACATGTTTTGTCCTCAGGTCCAACTCTGCTGTAGGGATTCCTTACCGACCAGACCTCTGAAACCACTTGTGCCAACCCTAACCAGTTGGAAATGAATGTCTCAACTGCATCCGTCCGCCAAGATACTCTAAATTCCTCACTGTGCCTCAGAAACTTGGCAGTTGCTTCTGTTTCTCTGAAGCTCTATCCCTGCAAGGCTTTGCTTGGATGAGTTCAAGGGAGAAGAAGGGACAGCGAGGAAGTTTTGCCAGGCAACTAGCCCACAGTTCCTTTCCCTACATCTGCATGGTTACCATTCACAGTGGGAAATGCACTCGATCTTGAAAGTCTTTTCCACCCATAATGATTCTATGACACTATGTGTGATACCGGCTGTGTAGTATGGAGAAAGGAAAAAATAATAAGAAACTCTTCCTCCTGAAGCATTTGTAAGCAAACAACAAAACCTAAGAACATGTTTTCAATATAATTTGAAAATGTTGGTGAATCCATCCCGCAGCATTGAATCTGCGTAACTGCTATTGTTCGCACTGCATTTGTCAAGTCTACATGTGCTTTTGCAGCAAGTGAACTTTTAATCACACGATCTGTTTAGTCCGACAACTTTAAATCCTGCTGACTTCCTTCTTAGTGGTGGGGATTTGTTGCTTTTCTTCTTTGTTTTCAACCTGGACATTTTAACAACTCATTATTTTTTCTCTTTCATATTTTCTCAATTGAACATATGTATATGCATACATAGTATACGTACACATATATGAATATGTGCATGTGTGTTAAACAATATATATATTAATTCTAAGAAGTAGTCTATAAAATTCAATGGATTCTATTTCACACCAACCAAGTTTTTGCCAAGAACCGGCATTAAAGGCTGTAGAAGCTAATAAATTACTCCTGTGGTCAATGATGTGAGTTTTCAAGGGAATAAAATATCTCCAATAAATGTCAGCATTACGGAGAGTTATTTAATATTCTATTTACTCTTATTAATGTATTTACACATATTAACATTAATTATATATTAATGCTAATTTCAACTTTCTCAAACTGAAAGGAAAAACACCTTGACGACACATTTTCAGTCGATTTAATTAATTACTTGTAACACTTCTGTGTTTTGGTGGTAATATCTTAGACTACTTAAGTTTAAAAGGACAACATTTTTTATTGTTTTTTATTTATGTACCTTCTTTAGTATTAATGTAGCATCAGGCAAGAGATAAGGATTTCAAAAACAGCTCAAAAAGAAAGAAGCACATAAAGCTAGATGGAAGTAGTTGCTGGAATGCATGTTTGAAAAATTTACCCTTGTGTTTTGAACCTAAGAAAAGATCTAAAAAGTGCAGTACTCTGCTTATTTGTAAGGCACTATATTTTTGTAAGGCAGTATATTCTGGAATTAGCAATGGAACCATTTCAGCTTGCAACATGGGGATAAGCAGAGGCACCAATAAGGAGAACACCTTGGAAGAATACCACAGCAGCTGCACACTGTACAAATACTTGTAGAAAATACATAAAATATCACTTTGCTGATTTTAGTGCTCTTTGTAAAATATGGCATGTTCTGTTTCAGCATCAGGGGCCAGATGTACATTTTAAGGAGTATATAATTCTGTTAATTTAAGAAGGTTTAAATAAATTATTTACATAACTCACACTTAAAACTCAGCTTTGTATTTGCTTTCTAAGATAGACAGACAGGTTCTAACAGTTCCACAATTTTAATAACACTGATCTTGGTTGGATCACAATAATAAATATTCCAAGTCATCTTGAAGCAAATAACTTGAAAAGCAAAACAAAACAAAAATGTTTTCAAGACATCCAAATTGTTACACAACTCACAAAAAAGGTACAGAGGTGTCAATCTCATTAAAATACAGACATGATTGGAATTTTACTTTCATTTTATGTAATAAGAATAAGATTTGTCTTATTTTTAAAAAAGTTTTCTTTTTTTTTTAATTTCACCCTTATTCTTAACATTTACTAGTGCGGGCTCTCAGCATCCTGAGTTTTCTCCACAAAGTACAGCTCATTTGCAAAAGATACGAAGTATAAACCTCTAGCTTTTCCCTCTGGATAGTCTCGTAATGAATCTTATATCCAATACTAAAATAAAGGTGAGTGACTGTAGAGGAAAAATGAAAAGTCATGCTTTTACTTTCAGTAATAAAGAATCACTTCCTTGTTTTAAAATAAAAAATAGATTATGATTAGGTATTTTAACACACTATAATGAATGACTGATGTAATCTCATAATTATGGATACAGACATAACTTTTCAAGCTCTGGCAATTGATTTCAGTTCAGATTTACCCGAATCAAGTGGCTGATATTCAGCCCCCTCTAGTACTTAGTTTAATTCACATTTTGGTTCAAAATACTCTATATACTTTAGCATTTGAGGAAGGAAGAACTGCTAAGCAGAATGATTATATATAAACTCAGCATGTCCACTGTTATATTTAAAAAGTAATAAAGGTGTTCTGTATGTTTTAGCTACAGTTAAGTGAGTATCAAAACTACTCTCTGTTTTTAAAGTCAGGATTTCATCCATCTTGTATTTCTTTCATCCGGTAGCTCTGTACCTATCTTGAACAGAATTGATATCACAGTGGAATGTTTTCTCTTATTAAAAACAAACAAACAAACAAAAAGCTTTCCTAAAAAAATGTAATTTCTTTACATGATAAGTCATAAAACTAACACAAATTGGTATGTGCCCTTTCAGTTCAAACCTTGCAGAGAAATCTATGTATTTAGATCTGTTTTACTGACTTGGCCCAGCAAGATGCAATGTCTTTAGCATTGTTTCTATTGTTTCTTTCCAATCCTTAAGTTTTGTTTGTTTATTTGTTTGTTTGTTACACCAGGAGTGACATCCCTAATACCTTCTCATTCTTAATGATACACTGATTATAAGTTTGACTTGAGACGGTAACCCTTCAAAATAGTTCCATGAAACAAAGTTGTGCCAATTCGTCCAAGTCTGTTTTCAAAACACCAGAAACCTGCTTTCTCCATCATCCCTGGCTATCTTCACTAATCCTCCAATTAGAAAGCTAAAAATACAAATATAATGATTTCTTAACACATATCTGGAAAAAATACTTAAAAACTGTAGACCGTCTTTTTAACCATATTTTTAACTGGATGTGATACATGGCTAGTTTATTTTTAAGCAATTTAATCTTTTTTTTCCCCCTAATTGCTTAGAGTTTTTACATTTATTTATTTTCATCCAGAATAATGACTTCAGGATTTCCCACAAGGAGTTGGAGACATGAAAGATGATATATCAGGAAATGAAAACTTAAGTGTCCCCAAGGAAAACACATTTCATTTGAGGATTTAGAGCAGATGTTTACATTTTTTGCTGTTTTGAGGAATAGCATATGCCTGTTGCATTGATTTGTTTATCAAATAGTGATATAGAATAGGATTGTTTCTGAAGCTAGTAATGGGAAACAAATCAGTAGGTTAGATACCATTAAAAAAGGTCAAAAAAAAAAAAAAAAAGGAAAATCCATTACAAACTGTGAAATAAAGTAAAAGAACTTTCATTTGTATATTGTATCTTTGTTTTGTGAGAACAGCCCTCAGTTCGTAAAAGCAGTCCTTTCACAGAGCAAAATCTAGGAAAAGAGAAAATTTTCACAATTTTTGCTGAATATGTTGTTAGACATGGAGATATATCTCTTGATTGAACAGACTAATGTGATTCCCCAAGGACAGTCATGACTTTAGCAGATCAAGAAGGACCTTGAATATATATATATAATCTCTATGCCAGTCTGTGTTGGTTCCAATTTCTCCTTTGCCAACTTTTTATTATTAAACACTTAACTAAGATTATATTATTCTTGAGGAACATTTCCATCCCCAGTGTGAGAACAGCAAACATCAGTGAACCCAAAGCCCTCGCCCAGAGGATTTACGCAGGTATCACACACTTTCATCTTCTTCATTTCTTTCCTTGTTTATGACTCTCAAACACAGACTATCTGGTCAAGGGACCAAGTGGTTCATGAGTGCCCAACCTTTTACTCCCTTCATAGATGAAATGAAGATTTAGATTTTGGAAGCATCCAGTCCCTTACATGATTTTCCTCTGTTAGGGGTAAGGAGTATCGTGGCACTTGAAAAGTAAACACATAACTTGTTTTTGTAGATTTATCCTAAGCGTTTATCCCATTTTTTCTTTCATTCATAACTAAAGAACCAACAGTAAGCTTTACATAACCTCTGGGCATTCATTAAACACATTGTAGGCTATCCCTTCTGTTTTTTCCTTCTCATCTTATTCTGTGTCGCTTCATGGGTTAAGTACCTTAGAAAATGGTCAGTTTTGAAGTAGTAGATTCTATTCACTGCAGCTTGCATGCTTTTCTTTTCCCCCTTCTGTTTCTTTCTTTGCCTTTTCAATGAAAGATGGAAAAGAACAAAGAGATTTGGAGGAAAGTCAAGCCAATCAGGTTGAATCCCCTTCACTTCAGTTATTTGGGAGTTAAGTTCTGTAGTTCAGGCTCTAAGTTTTTCAATAAATGGAGAAGTGTGTGTTGGGGAGAGAAAAATGGGGGGAAGCCAAGGAGAACATTCTTTTATGGCATTTTGTAGCCACTGGGAAAGGAAAGCATTGCTCTTTCAGGAGAGTCAGATTAGTACACTCCTTCAGGCACCTCATCTGGAGAAACTTTTCCATGGCTGACTATAATCACTGTCATCTGGAAAAGAAGGGAAATGCTGGTTTTATAATGAACTATATGATTAATTTGGAGCTGTCCAACAGGGCGTGGGCTCATTGACAGCTTTTCATATTGATACGACTGCTCTTCCATCAGTAATAAACCTATTGAGAGGGTATGAAAAGGTAATTGTTAGTGCTGTGGGTTTTCTGTTAAATATAATATGACATCAAGGTTACGGCTGCTGGATCAGAGCAAAGCATGAAAACTTCATGGACCTGTCTTTCTAAGAGTTCATACAGCATGGTGCTTGTGCTTTAGGAATGAAAACAGATCCATTGAATCTATCAGGAATATTCATTTATTGTAATGATTAGAACATACTCACCTTACTGTCCTCTAGTTTAATTATTATTATATTATTTAATTAATTATTTAATATTTAATTATATTATTTTAATTATTATTTTTAATAACTATTATTTTTATGAACAGCCCAAAAGAAATAATTGATGTAATTTTCCTGACATCTCTAACACTCAACTATATTCATCGCTAAGCTAGTAAAAGAGAAAATAGTCCAAAGAGGTTTGTTATGTAAGCTTTCTGTCAGACTTCTTTGCCCATGCACATAGGGGATAATATCCTAGCTCACAATTTCCCAGGTACAAAAATCATAAACAGTGTAACTCCACTTCAGCAGAGTTTTGTGCTGTAGCATTACTACAGGTTTAATACCTCTTTTCTGAAAATAAACAGGATCTTGTCTTGTGTGTCCAGAATCACTGTAACAAATCTGGTGTTTCTGTAAGAGCAGGAGAGCATTGCTCTCTGACAATATCCTGCTACAGTGACATTATCTACTAAATACACCATATTTCAATGCCATATTTAGTGATTCATAAAGTGTTACAAAACAGAACAAAAAAAAACCCACACATTTTATATTCTTCAGGCTAGGTTCTTTGAAAGAGAGAGGAATATAAGATCTGTTGCCACAATAAAAAATGTAATTTTGCTCATTTTAGAACTGACATTGAAATATCCCAACTTCTTCTAGAGAATTACTATACCCCAAATTAGCTTTCTGGATGTTTATTTAATTTGTCATTTTAAAATTAAAAAAAAAAGAAAAAAAGACAAAAAGAAAAAAAGAAAAATAAAGTTCTTTAAATCGTAAAAATGCTGCATACACTATGTCTCCTGTATAGATCATAACATCATCTAATTTCTTACCATACATTTATAGACAAGCACAAATTTAAAATGAATTTAATTGATTTTCTAATCAACTTTTAGAGTTTAATTGGCATAAGCTTTATGTAAAGATTTTAATTTTCATAAAACTTATATTTTCTTCATTCAGTACAAAACAGAATTCTGAAATTTAATCATTTAGTTTAAATGAAAGCTGCTTTGAGAAGCAATAACATGTAGACTCTAAATACACAGTGAGCTTTGTAGGCACATCTCTGCACCTGACATAAGCATAAGACATGTGTGAAGTTAATACATAAATGCAGATTTCAGAGAGATCAAAGAGCAGAGCCTCAGATGGGGAGAGGACTAATTCTTAAAGTCTTAGACTATATTACACAATAGGAATCTAACTCTTTCAAGTTTGGTTCTGAATGAACATTGAAAAGTGTTAAAGTGTATCTAACTGTGTAAATAATATGGAAGTAGTTTTGACTGCTGCACAGTCTTGCTGTAATAATTAAAGTTTCCAGAAAACTTTCAGATCAGAATTTCTGGATTTCAATAATTTAATATTGATATTTAGAAATGTGGACTGATTTGCTGTGAAAACTGAACTAATAATGGAATATATGTTCATTTTTAAAGAAAAGTGGGTCTGTACCACTGAAACCATGATCATTGCATGACAGCTAAGCAGGTCACTTTCATTAGAGCTCTGCTTGATATTTCAAGATGCCAGCTAACTGTCATGAACATAAATGCCAAATTCTGATCAAGGGACCAAGTGTATGGTCCCAAAATTTAGATATGAGTTTCCTGTCTAAAACAGTTGAGAAAAAATACTGTCATTATTTTCCTAGTATTGAAAATATGATTAATGATAAACCTTTTCTAAAGAAAAATGAATAGAGAATTTAATTTCTAAAAGATATGGGTTTTCTTTCTTTCTTTCTTTCTTTCTTTCTTTCTTTCTTTCTTTCTTTCTTTCTTTCTTTCTTTCTTTCTTTCT
>JAWLRI010000998.1:1056943-1148168 GCA_034781795.1 Crypturellus tataupa
TTCCTTCCTTCCTTCTTCTTTTTTCTTTTTTCTTTTTTCTTTTTTCTTTTTTCTTTTTTTCTTTTTTCTTTTTTCTTTTTTATTTTTTATTTTTCTTTTTTCTTTTTTCTTTTTTCTTTTTACTTCTTAGAGAAAGGCATAGAAAAATACTCTAGATATCATATTTGAAACTACTTTATATTCCTAGAGTAAAAATTTAGACAATATGACTCCATCTTTCACTCAAATTACGCTTTCTCTGATTGAGTTTGTTCTCAAGGCTGCCTTCTTGTAATTGTACCTCTGGGTATGCACAGTGTCAGTATTTTAGGGATCTAAGTAATTTTTGCTAGCAAACTTAAACCAGTGACACAAACATGGGTCAGAACTGGATGCTTAATTCTGTGTATGATGCCCTTTCAGTAACGTGAGCTGCTTTTTTTTTTTTTTTCTTTTGAACAAAATGTTATTTTAATCAAGAGGTGCAACGGGGCCAATGGGAGTTAATTCAACAAATGGCTTTTACGGAAAATTAACCATTTCTCCCTATCATTGTCACTGTCCTCCAGGCTCACCACCCTCTTCAGATGAATCATGGCATCTCATTCTCAAAACTAAATGCAATATCCATAAGCATAGCTTACGATAATTCTTTTGCAGAAGTAATTTGAGAGGTGTTGAAGGGAGAAATACTCGAGGCATGAAGAAACAGTATTAGCTAATGCTTGATTGTTTCTCATAACCTTTAAGAATTTTTAACAGGATGTCTGTAAGACTTAATCCAAAAACAGTCAGGCCTGTGAGTCCACATTACGTGTCACTTTGTTTTCAACTTATCTTCTCTTAGTGCTGATCACTGCTTATTCATAGATCAATATCTGAATTCTACTTAGTAGATTCATTTCTGTGGAAAGGGAGAAACATTTGGTCTTTAGGTTTATTGTACTCTGATTGCTATTGATTCTGCATAGATCTGTTTCAAACACAGCTGGAGATTTTTTAAGATAAAGGAAGTTTGCAGTATTTCATAGCAATGTTTTCTACAGGAAAGACAATACAAAACTTGTTTAAATCACTATCATGTTCAACACTTTAATTTGTTGTATATTCACTGGATCTTTAGTGCTTCTGCACAGAGCTGGACTGTGCAGGTTAGATGTATACTGAAAGTTCCCAATGAGTATATACTCTATAAAGTATATGTATATAATACCCTCTAGTATATTATACTAGACTGCTGCTAATATGATTGTATTTTCTATCTTTTTATTTTATATTTTCATCTTTCATGAGAATCAGAACTCCTTCCATCTTCATAAGAAATTGTGCTTAAGAACATGTCTGCAACCTTTTCTACAATTACTGAGTTGGAAGACTTCTGTTGGAGTTAATCTAGGTCATCTCTCTACTGACCTTGAAGGATTTGGAGAATCTGAAACTTCAAAGAATCTAAAACACTTTAATTGCTCCCTTATCTTCCTTCTGCTTCATCTGCACTAAAGCTTTCAGTCTAAATCATTTCTTTCCTACCAACTTAACCATGATACCCAAATCACGATCTACTGTAAGGGTTGTTTATTGCAGTATTGCCCATGAGTATCAGGTGAAATCCAAGATCTATTTTACATAGTTATGAGAAAACATAGAGTTTACAGTTTAAAAAGAAAAAGTTATTATTATTTCAGTTTAACAGATTGTAAAAGAAGAGCTGAATAAACAAGGAATTAAATGCGTGAATAGCTTTCGATACCTATTATCATGCTAAGAGAATGGTTGACACTCTTGGACCTGTGAAAAATTTCAGGGTTCTTGTCTCACCCAGTTAACTGGAGAATCATTAAAATTACATATGAAACTAAATTTCTGCTAATGGGAATGTACACAACTACCCAAATCTTTGCATAGCTCTTATACCTCTCTAACCCATACAGTGGGATTTGCCTGCAGTGGGATTTTCACATTGCTTATTTAATTCTAGGACGAGGGCCAATAGACCTTTTAAAAAAATGACTAGCAAAGAGCAGACAGATAGTCTGAAGCCTAGAGGTGGTCTATAAGATAGAAGGTATTCCATTTGTAGAAAAAAAAAAAGAGTCAAGATGAAAATAAGATGTTTCTTAGATACTACAGACCTTCAGTATTTCAAAATACAAATTCTGAATGTGCATTATCATCTTGTTTGTGTGATGCAGAAGCCTTAAACTCTAGGTCCATCTTTCTTTTCATTTTCTGCCTTTCCAACCATATTTTTTCCAATTTGCCTATTGCTCTTTGGGATTTCTTGCCTGATTTTCTTCATTTCATATGCATATATGTTTTTCAAATTGCTAAACAACAGTTATTGGTGATGATTATAGCATCTGTGTATTCTCTACCTCTACCTCTTACCTAAAAATGTTCTCATTGTGCTGATACAACCTCTTAGGTAGATGTTGAAATATTATGGTAAATATTCTTAAGCTTTCCTGCCTATCTCCAATGACAACTAAGGATATGGCAAAATGGTGAGTACCTTTATATAGTGTATTACTGTCATGTAATGTGAGAGTGTTTCTGAACTCCCAAATAGGGATGGGATTGAGTATTGAGAGAAGAATTCTGTGTGTATCATTAGAAGGAACCTGGGATCTCAGTTGAGGATGTGACTAGTTAATGGACAAGAACAGTCTTGCAGAACAAATCTGTTGCAAGTTAAAATGAAACAATATGGGCTATTATTCTGTTATAAAAGCCTGGCGGATATGGCACCATATAGTTGAGGTCCACCTAAGCGAGATTATAGCATTGACCTTACTACCCTGACAAGAATATTAATGGTGCTTTATCTTCATTAGATATTTAACAAAATGAATTTTACTTTGAAAATGGAATCAGAAATTTGAGGCAAGCCAACAACAGTTTCTTGGAAGTGTGGCTTTTCCAACTTCCTCACCTGAATCCATTATTTAAGGGCTTTCCTACAGGATTGTTTTATAGTTGCATCAACATTGCCTGATGCAGGGCTCTTTGACCCTGCCACTGTTGCTGTCACTGCCACTGGGGCTGTGGATGAAGGGCACCGTGAGCATCCTCAGCTCTCCCTGCCATGCTCAGGATGGGGGAGTGCAGCCAGAGTAGTGTCTCACTAGTTGACTGTTGCTGTTCCTTGATGCTTGCACTGAAAAAAGGATTAATTGCAGGAAAAAAAAAATGAGAGAGCCTTCTTCTGCAGAAAATTTTTAACAATGGCTTTCCATGGTCACTCTTTCCAGTACCACTTAAATTAAATTATTATGGCCTTGGTGTAGGCCATAATCCTTATCACACTTAATTGATGTTAGCACACAGGATGGCAAAGATGGTAAAAACCCAGGTCTATGTAACTGTTTCAATGTGATTTCCCTTAGAGGGCCACATGTCTAGAAATGAGAAGCTTCAGGTTCTAACTTTAAGACATCTAAGTTTTATAGTGTGTTTAGCTTTTAATCCTAGCCTTGAGAATGTTTAAATAATTGTCTGTATATGTGCACACATTTGCAGGACCACAATTTTTTAATACATATAGCAGAAAATAAAAAGTTGTTTTGTTTCCAAGTATCAAATCTGAGTGTTAGGAGTGGTTATCCAGCCTGTGTACACAGCAGGAATAGCAGTTACGTCTATGTTATTCCTGACAGAAAATCTACCTATGTGTTTACCCTGACCTTTCAAACTGTCGCTAGCAGAGATCTGTTTTGCTTCCATTGGGAATAACCATGAGGACAAACATATTTCTGAAATCTGAGGCAGCTGCTCATTGTATAAATAATGTATCTGTTAAAAAAGAGAGAGAGAGAGAAAGAGAGAGAGAGGGATACAAATTATAAAGTTATGCCTTTAGAAAAGTTATGCCTTTGGAAAAGATTCTCTGGCAAGTCTGGAAAACTGGAAAGCACCACGAAAGGAAGCAAACTGTGCTGAGATCTCTTAGGACTCTTCTGTTATTTATTTATATCTGAATCAAGTCCCATTGTAATTCTCTTGGGTTTAATCATTTCCAATGTGCAAATCAGATAACAATAAATCAACCTACACACCATACAGAGACCCTTAAAATAGCAATGTGGATCACATGAAAATAATTTTATTGGAGCCAGTACCTAATAAAAGAGTTAAAGCCAGAGTAGATATTGTACTTACTTCTAATTAGATATAACTCTATGTCTTAAATTACCCAGACTACAGAATTTCACAAAGATATGAATCATTTATAGCTTCCTCTGTCTTTGGTCACTGTTCATTAGAATACATAGTTGCATTCTTCTGTGACTCCCATAACCTTTTCTCCCATTGATGCCCTTTTTTTTCAGATTCCTTCAGGGCAGGTTCTGTTTTCCCCTATTTAACTTAAAAATAAGCAGTAGATATGTAGAATATTTACAACAAAATAGACAATAAATAATAGAAATGTATTTGCTGATATAAAATCATAAATGATCTTATTTAAACTTTTGTCCTCAGTAATGCTGAGCACAAAAATGAGGTAGAATCCTCATAACAGATGTGTTCTTGGCTCCAGCTAGCTATTCACAGAGGAGAAATATATATTTTTTTAAATGCAGGATATTAGGTTGTTTCTGCTTAAGGCACATTTAGAATTTAAGTATTTGCAGGATCCTCTTGAGCTGTATTTTGCCTCATCACTTGTTAGCGGCTGTTTGCTGAGCAGCAGACTACAATGAAAATTAATGTATTTTACAGATAAGTGATATCACATACAAAACCTATTGAATTCTGGATTTTTTTTCTGTCAGAGGTTATTCGGTTTTAGTCTTTGTGTTTAATTTATTGCAGCAGGCATCCACAGGTTTCAGAGACATTTAAAGTTTTATGCTGTCGAAAACTGTTGCATCCTATTCTATTGGATACATTTTAGAGGCAAAAACTACAGTCCCCTGCTTTTGTAGACCCTGCACACACACACAGGGAAATGATCGTAAAGGTGGCTTAGCCAGCTGGAGATCTTAGGGCAGAAGGATCTTGACTATTCATAAAATTGATGTAACATGAGGCCCAATTTATTTCTTGCATGCATAGGGAATTGGACCGGGAGAAAAAGAAAATGGATCGTCCCTGCATTTTCACCAAGACTTTACAAGGATTGCCTAAGGATGCTTTGGTGGCTTTACCACACATACCACATTGAGACACACAGAGCCTGCTACCTGACAGCGGATGCCACCAACTGTCCAAACCAAACCCCAGAGGATGTGTCAGTTTCTTCTTTGTGGGCATCAGGAACCCCCACTACCCTAATTGATGCTGGCAATAGTTACAGGAAGTCGCTGAGCAGCAGCTGCTGGGGGCTTGATAGTCCCTTGGTCCTCAGGACTCCATTTCCCTTTTGAATTGTAGCAGAGGCCCTCAGCGCTTTGCATTGCAAAGGGGCCAGCTCCATCCATTCACCTACTCTGAATACAATTTTACTTAGACACAACTGCTTTAGAACTGCGGTGCACTAGTTAGTAGTGTTTCATAACATGCTTTAGGAAAATAGAAACTTGTAACATTTACATGAAATTTGCTCTTTGTAGTCCACCAATACTTCACAAATCACATATAAATGATTTCTTCAAGGCTAGGGGAACAGAACACATGTTTGTTCATAGTACTGCAATGATTCATTTTCTCTGGTATCTGATACACATTTAAATAGCCAAAAATTACAAGTTCGATACCCTGGCTGCAGGACTGAACTCTAGCTGTAACCTAAGTCAAGCATGTGTGACAGAGGAACTAGCACTCATTCAGATCACTATACATGGTGATTAATATTTGATGTTTTTAGAAGAGTCAAAAGAAGGACAAAGCAGAAGATCATTATCAATTCCACAACTCATTTATGGATTGCTTTGTATTTTTCATATTGTTAAATCTGCAAATTTCTTTATATTAAAAGATAAAGTATAAAATGTCTGCCTTGATTTTGATAATAGCAGAAAGAATGAACAGCATACTATATCACCAAATCTAGAAAACTATCTACAGATAAGGTAACTTGATTCTTACTCTCCAACGATAGTATATATAAACCAGAAAGTCATTTTTACTTGTTTAATAATCCTAAAACTAATTTCTATAGGTTTTGAGACATGGACTATGGAGTTTAAAAATCCTTCCTCTTCTTCAGTAAATGCTTTTCACTCATAATACAGATCTCTAATAGCATAAAAATGGAGAATATATGTTTTTGAAGAGATTTTCTTGTTTTTTATCCTGAAAGTATTATAAAAGTGGGATATAGGATATGCTGATATCCAAAATCTCATCCACCAACTCCCCATGTGTTTTCCTAATTGTCTCTGAGTTCTGTCTTGTTCTTTGCTACTCTAATAATAAAGAAAGACCTTTGGGACTCAGCAATAAAAGAGTTTTTCAAATACTGCATCCACTTCTTGGCTATTAATATAATATATAATTCTGTTAATAAATGTATGCAGCCCCATCCAGAAGCAGTTATATTCCTTGTCTACACTTATGTTGTTTAAAGGCTAATGCAGAATCTTTCCCCTCTCACAGTCAAGATCTTTCTCCTAGATTCCAGACAAAGCTTAGTCACGGACACTTTATACACATTTATTCTTTTTCTGGCATTATCTTTTTACTCTAGAGGAGAATAATAATATAGTTCCTCTGCCAAGTTCTTCTTTCAGTAAAAGTTTTGTTATATGTTGACAATGAGCCCTTTTGCAAAGACACAGCAGCTCATTTGCAAGGTACCTATTGCACATTATTTTAGCAGTGGCACAGGCTCATACAAATGTTAATCAACCTCTGTTGATTTTATTTCCATGTCAATCACTGCAATCAAGTGAGGACATAAATTCCACAAAATCACAAAATCAAAATTATACTCACAAGCTGATAACTCTGGAAAAGGTACATAGACAAGTGAATGGCAACTGAGGCAACTAAAGTTTGGGTTCAGATTCTTTTGAAAATCTAGTCTATGCTATGAGTTCACAGAAGTAGCCCATAGACTTGCCTTGAGAAGAGCCTGGTAGAGACTGATAGCAATCTAAATTGGGTTTTGATGGCTGACAGCCCCACCGGGCAAGGTATGGAAATCTTCCTGTGGTGCTGCTTCTGCTTCTTATGACTGCTGTTTTCAGAAACAGCTGGGTGCTCTTGTAGGATCACAGTTTGTTGCTCTTAAAGTCTTGTAGTGATCTGAAAGTCTTAGCTGCCCCGTATGTCAAAAGTGTATGCTTTCTGACAGTACCTTTTCTGTTTGTGTTGCATGCACTGGTGACTATAGCAGAATGGTTATCTTGACTGTGCCTTATACATAAAATTGTACAGTGAAATGAGAACCATGAAAAAAAGAATAAAGTTTGCACACTCACTGATCTGACTTGCAGTGCGGGTGAAACTTACCTTGCAGTGAAAATAAATGATGAATAGGGAGTTCCCCAAACTTTATGACTTCAGTTTGATTGACTGATTATTTGATGATTATTTGCACTTTGGATTTTGTGTTAATAGAGGTAATAGTAGCTGACAGAAGGTTACTACAAGCAACAAAGAGACAGGACTTAGCTTTCTGTGAGTCACCCTTAGCAGCAGATTATTTTAAGTTGTGAGGTATTGCTCCAGTGTTGGTGATGGGTGATGAGCTCAGGTGAACTCCAAATCAGATTTTAGATCATAAGAATATTTATTAAAACTACCTTCTCCCTTCCTTATATTTTTTAGTTTAATAATAATTTCAAAACAACTTCAAAAATTTTAATATTATTATTCTGCCAATATTTTTACATTGACCTTCTTGAGTCTGGTGTTTACAGGCATTCTACAGGACCTAGATAGTCAGCAAGCAAAGAATTTCCCATCTGCATTACAGTTAATATCTGTCTGAAGTGGGCAAGTGTTTAATATCTTTAGCACCTAAGGCTAAATATGAATTATTTCTCCGTCAATTTTGTTCTCCTTTTATGTACTCGCTTGAGTCATCACGATCTTCTTATTGGTGCTGAGCATTTTGGGAGTTTGTTACTAAACAAAAGCTTCAATCTAAAGAGAATTTGTTGGTTTGTTTGATTCTTTTGCTACCACAAGTGTGGTTATTCATCATTTCAATTTTGAGTGAGGGCTCTTTAAAAAATAAATACATTTGGTGTTTTCCTCCCTATTTTATTGATTATTATTTTTATTACTTTGTTCATCTGCACCTTTTGGCCCACCAGGCCTGTGATTTTTCTTTCTCCTAGTGCTTAGGGTTAGACATACTTGTTTCCAGTTCCTGTATTTCTGGTGATGAAAGATTCTACCACAAAACATGGATGGGTTAGTGTGCTTTCATGGATTTTGAAGAATAAGTTCGCAGGAAAGCTTTGGAAAAGATGAGGACATTATATGCGAGGGTAAGCAAATGTGTCTGTACTGCTCCTCAGTGAATAAAAATTGTGAGATTTACCTTCTTCACTTAACCATTGCTTCAGAGGTGAACATTATCCATTGTTTTACATGGAAACTGAACATTGCTGCATTCTCTGGATAGTAGGATTACTGGAAGGTTACAACAATTGTTCAAATTCTTTTCCCAGATTCTGAAGACTCAGCTTGGTGGAGGAAACTACAATTTCCATCAGTTCATTTATTTGCTTCTCATTCTCTTTCTCTATTGATAGTAAAACATTCACTACATTGTTATCAGACGAACTTAAAATGTGAGACACTCTGTTAAGTAAAACCAATGGTCCATCTAGTATAATATCCTTTTTTTTTCCCCAGAAATAGCCAAAAATAGAGACCTAACCTATGTGCACATATATAAATATAACTACATATATATATGTTATTGTAATCTTTCTTCATACCTCTCCAAAGCCTTCCTATGATCAATTTTCCTAATATTTCTGGAAACCATCTTTCAGACTCCAGAGTTATATTCCCTTAACAAATAAGACAGGCTAATACAGAATCACAGAATGGTTAAGTTTGGAAGGGACCTCCAGAGACGATCTAGCCCAAACCCCTTGCACATGCAGGGACACCCAGAGCACGTGGCATAGGGTGGCATCCAGGCAGGTTTGGAAGATCTCCAGAGAAGGAGACTCCACAACCTCTCTAGGCAGCCTGTTCCAGCGCTCTGTCACCCTCACTGGGAAGTTCTTTCTCATATGGAGATGGAACTTCCTGTGTTTCAATTTATACCCATTACCCCTTGTCCTGTCACTGACCACCACGGAGAAGAGTTTGGCCTCACCCTCCCCACATTGTCCCCTCAGGTACTTATACCTATACCTAAATCTCCCCTCAGTGTTCTCCAGGCTAAACAGCTCGCTTGGTCTTTCTTCATACAATAGAAACTGCAGCCTCTTAATCATCTTTGTCCCTCTCTGCTGGACCCTCTCTAGAAGCTCCACGTCCCTCTTGTCCCGGGGAGCCCAGAACTGCAGCCAATACTGCAGGTGCGGCCTCACCAGAGCTGAGGAGAGGGTGAGGATCACCTCCCTCAACATGCTGGAGCCACTGAAAAGGTAAAAGCCTGGTAAAAGAAAAGAAAAAAACAATAAAGAAAAGTCCGACAGATGATTTAGTACTTGTTCGTGTTCCAGATGGCCAGCTAATTTGAGGGCATTTCAGATCTCTTTGTAAATTTGATGAAAATAGCAGCGATATGATAGTTCTGTTACATTCATAACTAGGCAAGTTAGTAGTGGGATAATCTTTTCATTTAGCCTCCAAAACCCTGTTTTTCTTGAGCAGAAAGTCTCTGTGAGAGTCAGTAAGTCCATTTACACTAACATTAGTCAGCTTGAAGCATATGGTGACACCTTGCTTTCCAACTTAATGAATAATTGCAACTCAGATGCAAATACAGTTTGTGACAGAACATTTTGTGAATATCTTTCTGTAAGATTTGAAGGTAGAGACTGTAGGAACTTCCAGTCCTGGTAGACATGTTTTTGAGACCTCCTCAAAGTTCAAATAATATATTTTATTTTTTTTTATTTTTTTATATATTTTAATTTAATTTCTGAGCTTCCAAAGATGCTATTCAGCTTCTTATTGACCTATTCAACTAAAATGTTTACATGGACTTATAAGGAGTCATGTCTTCCTACAGGTTGTCAAAGTAATATCAGGAATTTAAACACTGTATGGATTAAAACTTTTCCCTCCCAAAGCAAAAACTTTTCTGATGTTTGTTTATTATGCTACAACTTCTTTTCTTTGACATTTCTTTTGATTTGGAAAGATTTGTGTCAGTGTCCTGAGAATTTACATAAGGTTTGATATCCAGGTTTCCAAGAACTACACAATATTTTTTAATATCCAGTTTCTGTTACTGAGGGTCTAGCCCACTTTGAGGATGTGCATATCCCTAAAAGGTAATACGATCTCTCACAAACTGACATTTGTTTTCCTCAAGTTTAAACCATTACTCCTTAAAAAGTTTTAGAAGCTTTCCCCTCTGGCCAGATGTTCTTCCGATGTTTTATAGAAACAAATGAAGTCATCTAAATACATGAGGATGTCTTAAATTCTCAAAATGTGGATTAGATCATTTAGTGCCTTATAAGAAGTCCCTCATGCTCTTGCAATCTGAAAAGCATTTTGTACGGCTGAAATAATTGACGGGGTGTCATAAATGTGTTTTTTTCCCCTTGATCTTCACCTCTTTTTTTTTTTTTTTTTTTTTAAACAAATGATAGTATCCAGATTCTAACTGAAAACCAGTAAAATATTTTTCTTTTGTCATGCTATCCAGGGAGTCTGGTATGGAAGGAAGTTGGTAGCTATCCTTCACTGTCTGTGTATTCTATATTCTTTTAGTTTTTTTTTAAGAGCTTTTTAAAATTCGATCTGAAGATTTCAAGGGAATGAAGATTACCTAATCAGAATACCCTGCAGCATATACATTAACTACTTTTTCAGTGGTATCTGATACATCAATAGAATTAGAATTCCAGATATCACTCTTCCAAAATACATGTGTGGGCATTGATACTATTTTTCACATTTCTTATCTTAATAGCTACGGATCAATAATTTCTAGTTCTGATTATGTGACATCATTTTGTGGGGAGATTCAGTGGACTTTGTCCTTATATCACCTACGAGAGTTTTCTGACAACTCCTGAAAAGTCTCACCCATGAAATAGTTTCTCTTGTGGTACCATGATTGGTCTGTGAATATCGTGTAGTTTGGCATCTTCCATTTAGCTGCTTCAGTATCAACCTGTTCCCGATATGTTAAATCTAATTTAAAACTGTACTCCATGGAAATTAATAGCCAATATTATGAGTCCCTGAATATTCCGCTCCAAGACTATAGATATTTTTAACATGGGAAGGTTCACATGGTTGGGACTGAACACTGCTGCCTATGACTAATATTAGGAAAAGCTTAGGCCTCCAACAAATACTGACAAGGTAGGATTTCATTTTTTTCATAAGTACACTTTGAATAAATCAAAGTCTTTCAAACATCTACAAATTCTAGTTTTCTCTGATGTATAATTTTTGGCTTGTGCAAAGGTGCCCTTGTCATCTTGGAGGTGTTTCCAGCTGGGATGAAAGTATTTCAGGGACAGATGATATGATGTTGAACTGAAAATCGCACTTCGGCAGTCTTTCACTGTGACAAGTGGAGTGTGCTATGGTTAGGAAAACACTAATAGAAAAAAAAAGCTCCCAAATTTTTGTTTACAATTATTAACATAAAAATATTATAAATTTTTTTATACAATCTTATTATTATTAAAAAAAAAAAAAAAAAAAAAAAAAAAAAAAGGTAACAAATCTAGGCAGACAGAACACATGGAACTTAATTTAAACTCTCTATTTCTTCTTTCCTACTGTTCTAATCAGAGGGGAAAAAACACCAGGCACAGTGCTGTTATAACACCACTACCTCTTAGCTGAGGGGTAGTATGATTTTTTATAATATTTTGAAACTATGAAAATATGTTGAAAGTAGATACCTTTACTTGTTGACCAAGATCACTTTGAATTCAACTCTTGTTCTACAAATGATTACACTCAAAGAAAATTTCTGAGTTTTTCTCAGGCATATTTTTTATAAGTATGTTCTTTGTGCTGTCGGTCAAACTGTTAAACAAAACATTGCTTAACACTCAGAAATATCCCCTTAAGAGCTTACTTGATATGTCTTTGCAATCTGATTGCTAATAATTACTATTGAAGGATTTTTTTCAACTAGATACAAACCCCTATCCTTTTATGTGACAGGGAATACTGAGCAAAGTTCTTTTGGATATATGAAGTCTACTGATCCTTCCATATAGAATAGGCTTCTTATTCTGCCCAGAAATGAAATTGCACGAATTGGAAATGGTTCTTGATAACCCACAGTGTCTGTTTCTTAACCTCTTATTACTGAGGTAAACAAAGTGTTCATTAACTTATTCCACAATTTCTTTGTGTTCTGAACTCATGTTGACTTATATACCTCTGTTTGCTTTTTTATGTTTTTTTAAACAATATCATTTCTTTGTAAGTTCCCAAAAGAGATCCTTAATGTTTTAGAGATCATTTATTGGATTCTTTAGTGACAAAGAATGGACTTCATCTACTCTTATTTGCTGAGAAAAAGCTGGTTGTCTAAATATCTATGTCTATGAGACATTCTATCCTTAGTAAGCCACTTGTTTGCCGTTTACTTCCTACTTTCATCCTTTTTCAGATTGAACTGTTGACTTTCAGGCTATTCCTTTACACTCATGCTCGGGCATATATATTTGTACTTATTTATTGTTCTTTTTTTCAGTAATTAAAAGGTTTACAGATGCAGCTATATTTGTTTTCTGCTTTGCTTTGTGTCTTTCCCCAACATCATGACAGTTTACACATGTGCTTTTACCATTATCAGCTTTAGAAATTTTGAAATGAGTGTACACCTGCAAAATTCTACATTCTAAAGTCCTATACTGTATTAACTGCTCTCTCACCTCTTTGGAAGAAATAGTTCATACATGAGTTCAGAGTTTTACTGTAATCTTACAGTAAAGTCCTTCTCTTGTTACTTTTAGAAATAGTATGAAGCTACATTAATACAAAACTAGAGAATGTATATATATATTGATTTTTCTGCCTTGTTGTCAAACAAGGCCAACTACCTTCATATATGATTAAACTATAAATACAGTGCAAATGTTTACCACATCTAAAAGTTTTTTTTTTTTTTTCCCCACAAGATTTTATCTTTGTAGTCCAAATGTGTTGATAAATGTGTCATGGTGACTATCGAGGTAGATGTGGACAAATGTATTTCCTGTGCTGAGACTATGTGCCATGACTGTGAGAGGATGTGAAGATGTACAATGTGATTATTGTGTTAGAAAAATCTTTGGCTTGAGAAATTTCCTCAGGAGAGAAGGAGGAAACACACTGAGCCAACACACTGCACTCATCAGGGACAGGGCTTTTTGGACACCCTTTCCCTAAGCCACAGCTTTGTGAATACCTTGAAATACTTTCTGAAATATTTATGATCTGCCACAGTACTCTTGTGAAATGGTACTGTGTGAATACTCTCTTAAGGAACACTTATATGATTCTTTCTCAAAACTTTTAAAAAGAATTATAGATGGAATCCTTATTACTTAAGATGAGATATTGACAGTGACACGTTACAGTGTATAGCTTTGCAGATTATATACGAAATGCTACTTAAGTGTAAGGAATTGAGAAAAGAAATTTAAAAGTAGCATTAGCTCATGCACATCTCCTCTATTACCATAGAGCTATGGTGCACTCTGAAGTGTAGGACATTTGATTAAAAGTTAAGGAGAGACGCCAATAAGGAGAGGTATCTACCATGATCGTTGAAGGGATCTTGGGGTCCAGATGAAGAGTTAACACAATTTGTTGCAATCAAATATATATCTCCACAGTAAATAAGTATTCCAGAGGTTGTAAAGAAACATAATCCCACTGAAGTCAGTGTTTGCTCACTGAATGGAACGGGACAATATCAGTGTAAACTAGCAGAGAACCTGGATCACTATGTTTATAATGCAAAGCAATTGCGATGTATGTTAAGAATGTTGCAAGTGATTATGGAATAAAGGATGGGAGCACAAAAACAGTCACACGCATCCTCATATAATAGGCATCATGGACTAGATTTACACAGCCTTTTAAACATTGACTCTTAAAAATATGTTGTAGGAGGCAGGCTGGCCAGCTTTATTGCTTCTAAACTGAAGCACTTGTAAAATATGTGAAGCACTCTAATAATTTTCAGGTGCTTTTACTGTTGTACTGGTTATATGCAGGACTTGATGACTTCCAAATAGAATACTTTAGGGCACTTCAGTCTGCATATCAGTAATACTGAAAGTATACAGGGTCTTACAGTTAGAAAAATAGGCTTTGTTTTTCTTTGAATATCAATTTTTAATTATTAAAAGATTGGATGGTTGAACAACACTTTCTCTACAGAGTGTGTATGCTGCATCACACTAAAAAAGGTAAGTCTAGGTGCAGCTGCTCATTTTTCATTACAATAAATAAGATTTTTAACTCTTACAAGAAAGCTAGGGTTAGAGAAACCCTGCAGTTAGAGAAATAATGTTTTTTTGAGATGCCTTAGGAGACGGTATCCTAGGAGAACTAACTGCCACTGAAGAGGATCATGAGTCTCTTTGTAGGTCATGTATCATATCTGTAAAACCTATGCAGAAGTCTTAGATACCTGCAACATTGTAGATGTCACTGGATATATTATCTGTGAGCAAAAAAATTAAGCCCATAATATTGCTTCCTACCCAAAATCATACAGGAAAAGACAATATTTTCTCTTTAAACACTTCAGGAAGAAGATTCAGGTGTTTTAAATATGAAGTATATGTGTCTACAGAGAGATGAATGTCTAACTCCTACTATCATCAAAATGGAAATCTAATTAAGGAAGTCAGTGGCATCTGGAGAAATATTCAGTTCACTCTTAAAAAGACATTTTGTCAGCTGGATAGCTCTCTAGATTAACTACTGCATTAAATATGCCATTAGAACATTTATATAGACATCTCATGTAGGTGTCTTCCGGTCTGCCTTTGAATTCTACCTAAATTACTCTGGATTTAGGTGTGCAGAAAAAGATAAAATAACATAACATGGCATTAACAACAGACAAACAAGCAGCAACTAGAAACAGGTTTGAGTTCAATTTAACGAATCATTAAAACTTATTTTCCAATTATACTTAATGCATGCATATTGCAAGAATTTTGGTTAAACAGTTTTGAATGGAACATTATTACTATTGATAAAAAAGGATAAGACACTGATCAAACACAAAAGTTTCAAAAGTTTTACTATTTCCCCCAGTCCTAGAAGCATTTCCTTTATTGCTAGATTTTCTTTGAATATAACATAAAAACTGCAGGGCAAATAAAGTCTGCCTTTAGACAGAAATTAGTTTCTATCTTAACAAGCATCTCAGGGCCCCAAAGATGGTATTACCCAAATAAACAAAATCTCAACTGAGTTGTATCTTCCTATTATCAAAACCCTTGTGTAGGTGAATAATTCAGTCATTCTTCCTTTGCCTGTTGAAAATTTGATTAAATAAACGTAATGTGGCACATACGGTTTGATGGTTTGGGTTTTTCATATGTTTCAAAAGGAAAACACAACGGTGCATCATCTTTAAAAGCACATTAACTTGATTTTAATCCATAGAAATAACAAAAAAATAGAAAAGAAAAAAAGAGAGGAAAAACATCTTAATTGCTGTGTTTCATCAATTTGTCCCTCTATATACCACTTTATTATAACTACAGTAATATTTGTGTGTTTTAGTTTGGGTTTATGGGGGAAAAAAGACTATTCACAAATAAGTACATTCATAAAAAATATTATTTTAGGAAACAGAGTTCATCTATGGTTAAAGAATTTTGAAAGGTATTTATATCTGTGAGTAAATGTGAAATACAAGATAGTATTACATATCCTTTTTTCAGAGACAGAATTATAGTTTAAAGCTTTTCTACAGTCAAAGTTTAATGTACTGAAAAACTTCTTTACCTAGAATAGCAGAAAATCAAAACCACACTTGAAAATTTTGTCTGATAGCCTAAACATATACGTTCAGCTATTCAAGAACTTGTACATAATAGGAAGGAAAGGGAACCCCCTAGTGTATAAAGTAAGAATTAAACATAAATGTTGCCTGAAGTTTTATCCATCAAAAATGCAAATAGTGGTATTTAAGCTAGATTTTATAATTTAAAGTAAATCACATGTGTGCACTTAGTACTTGCACCATGTGTTGGTATCACACAAACCACAACTTCAAGGTTAAAAAGATTATCAAGATTAATTTGATTTGTACTTTTGTGCTAATACATATATATATATTTACTATGTATCAGAAATTTTCATTAAGCTTAATAATATTTTTATTAGTCACAGAATCAAAACCAAAGTAATAAAAGTTATGCAAAGTATGATATCTTTTGTTTGCATTAAATATTTTATATGAACCATATTTAGAAACTCATTGTCATATTTTTTGTGAATACTTTGTGAAAAGTTTTCTCTGCAGAAGACATCAAAATTAATCATATGAAAAGTTACAAATTTTAAGCATATCTACTGTAAAATTTCTTTTTTTTGCAAATGAACATCTTTCAGCTTCTCATATTTGTTGATCTCATGACTCTTGAATGTCTGTGAACCCTTATCTTTGTACTCTTCCTATCTCAGATGTTTTCTTCATTCCTCCTGTTCTTTGATCCCTTCAGTCATATCTTTCTGCTTCTCTGCTCTGTTTTTTCTGCTCTTCTTTCTGAATAACATTCTGCTGTAGGAGAATTACAGAAGTAATAAAATCTTATAGCTAATCGTTTGTCAGAATTGTTACCAAACAAACACAAACATGATTCCACAAATGAGTGGAGATTTCTAATTTGATGGCGATGGCCAGTTTACCCTCACTTTGCACTTAGCCTTGACAGCTGTTAGGGGCAACCTCAGACCTCCAGTAGCAAAGAATCAAATACTCTCTACTTCCCAATACCTGATGAGAAAACTTCAAAGTGCTTAGTGGTATTATCCAGTTTATAACCTAGCTCATTGTGTCGAGTTTTAAGATCACTTGTAGGTTCACTCTTTTTTATTATTTTTTTCTGTCATTGATTTTTAATTTAGGAACTGACACAAGCATTTAACTTTTCTAAAGATGAGTTTAACTCATCTGGCATTGATGTCATAAATTAGTGTATAACCTAATAAAATAAAATCTAAAATGAAATGAAATTCTTTGGAGTTTATTTATGCATGCATTTTTAATATATATCAACTTTTCTTTGATGTGTTGATCTCTAGTAAGCTACTCTTCATCCATGTGCTCATAGACACTATAATGCTTTTCCATGCCTGTATGTTTTTATTCCAAGATTTTTGTTTTTGTTCCACCTTTACCTCTTTCAGATTTCTCCCAAGAAGGCTGAGAGAAAATCTTAGTGTTGGGCCAGGGGAGAATAATACATCCTTTTCTCAATATGTTCACTCTGCCCTTTGGCTGCTCCCTGTCAAGGGACATGCTGAGCAGGAGTTGAAATAAATGAATATACTAAGTCATCAGTTTAGGAACCAGCACTTGGAAGTTTTAGAAATAGGCCTCCTGTCCACTCAGCAGTTAGAGAAAAGAACATCCTACAGCAGCAAGCAGAGGTGAAATGCAGAATAAAATATTAAGGGCAGAAGGCCAAGACAACCCAGTGTTGCAGGAGGCCAGCCAGGGAGCTGGAGAACTTAGAGGAAAGCCTAAGGATTCAGCCAGAAGCCATGAGTTAAGCAATTCTTGCGGGAGCGCACAACTGTGGGATCTTAGCACTCATCAGGAGTCCAACAAGAAGGAAAGACAGGCAGGTGTAGAACTCTGAACCTCGTATGTCATCCTACAACCACAGTCCAAACAAAACAAAAACCTTGTTAGTATTGGAAAGTCTGACTTTCTCTGTGCTCACTTGACCAAATTAAGTATTCACAGCAAAAGTATCAAGCTGTACTGGTCAAACGTATTGCATAACCTCATTCAGTGTCAAGTCTCAATTGATGTAAACTTTGAAAACTCTATTAACTCCAGTGAGGTTATATTTATATGACAGCTGAAATTTTTAGCTCTCAAAATGCAAAAATTTTTTGTTTTATTACCTTCAAACTGAGAGTTCATGGGGGTTCATGAGCAATAGAAAAAAGGAATGTCATGAGAACTCACGAATGTAACCATATAGTGAAGAAATGTAACATTTTGGCATGTGTGAAAAATTACTGAGGGAATATTTGGTTAACGGCATTATGGATTACTGAAGATGATTACTAAAGGTGTAAATAATGGCTACTTCATAGCAACAGAGTTTTGCAACAGAAACTGCAGTGGGGAAACAACTGCAGCATTAAAAAGTTTCAGCTTCTTCTGACATGCATTCTAAATCAAAAACAATACAAAACAACACAGAGAGTGAGATTCACATAATTCCATATTACTTCAGGGTCTTGATTCATTTATCTAGTCACAGGTGTTCAATGCCATTAGGACTCCTTTGGTCATCAACTTTAGCTTCAAGTTGTCACTTCAGAAGAGCCTGAATCTCCTGTAAATGATCTACTATATCCTCCATCCTCATGAAGATGTCTGAATATACCTATAGCTGCTCTGTTTACAGTAAAATCCTATATTCAGTTAATGAAATTGAGTCCTAAATGTTTAGACTGTGGATGTCTACAGCCTAGATGCCTAGCTAGTGATCTTCAACACCCTTTATAGTCAGTAAAGAGGATTTGGTGCCTTTACATCTCGATACTGATGGTAAATATCCTCTTCAAGATGACTGTACCCAAGAAATATCTCTTTTTATCACTGACTATAAAGGGAAAAAATGCAACTATTTCAGATTCAGGTCTCTGTATTTTATCTGGCATTGCCACTTACACATGTTGTTTTATGTTGAAAGAACAGAAACACAGAATCTTCTCCACCTACATCTTCCTTCTTCCCTTCTATAATTGACACAGTAAGGATTATGTCTCTCCAAAAAACATGGAAATAATACTCCAGAGTATTACCTGGCCTAGCATAAAGTGGTTAGGCCAGGCAATACTCTGTGGAGTGGTTGACCTTCTGAGACCTATTGTCTTTTCTTGTCTAGTGGTAAGGAATCTTTGGGGACTGTAAGTATTTAGTTCCATATAGGATACGGCCTTACAGGAAAAGTATTTGCTTTGCTTTGCATTGCAGCTGGACAGCTTACTGATTGCAGTAACCTTCTTTTGCAGAAAAATGTAACCTTTTTTTTTTTTTTTTTTTCCATAACAGGTCTTATTTACTTCATTATTTAGTGAATTAGCTTTCTGAGGGACAAATAGAGGGTCACAACAAACTGAACAGCTTGCCAGAGAGTACATCTGCTGGCTCTATTAATAATGCCTTTAATTGAACATCTGCAAACATTCTCAGACTAGTGACTGCGTCTTTCATCCTATCAATACAAAGAAAAGAAGCAAACGGTGTCCCAATATTTTTCACCTTGGAAGCATCAACTTCATTTCCTCAAGAAGTGAAGAAATGATGATGCTGACACTTTGGTTAGCAAAGGCGATATTATTCTTTCCAGCAATGTGTTTGTTCACAGGATTAATTTTCTTATGTAAGAATCTTGATAACCAACATGAACAGAATATATACATGTGAGTTCATATGCACATATATGTACATACACATACATTTACACCACTGAATTCAGTGGCTGATATCTCATTGTCAGAGAGCTAAGGGAGGAAGTTAGTAAATAAACTGATATCCTCTCATAATTGTAAAGTCATAACAATGCTTCCTCTACCTATGAGGTTTCTTTTTTTTAAATAAACAATTTAATTATACATAAAACAAAATGTTAAAGGTTGCAACCATTGACCAATTCCATGGTCAATGTATGTATTACAGTCAGTAAAAACTTTTAATTTTTATTTATGTTATATGTGTAGATAAAGGCATATCAATAGTTTTCTGTTTTTCCATTTTTATTAGTGCAGTACTTAATACTTTGTTGCTCTTTTCAAGAATGAAAATCTAAATAGGAATCTAGATGGAAAGTCCAGGAATTATTTTGATTTTTTATAGAAATCAAAGTTAAGCTTAGTGGGAAGGGCACTCTATAGGCACCTCAGGTTTGAACACCCTAAAGTGGAAAGCACTATGTTAAAGAAAACACCACTATGTTAAAGAAAGCTTACCCTGGATGTGCTTAAAAGAACACATTAAAGACCTAGTGTGCAGCTGAACAGAGCTAAGTCCAAACAACCTGTCCCCTCCACAGGATGCCCAAGCACTGAAATGTGAAGTCTGAAATCAGATATAAACACCATGTAAAACATAATCCTGCCTTCAGTATTTCATATTGGTCTGCCCTAGACAGCCATATATTTGCACTGTGTTGTTGAAAAAACTCAAAATTGCTCTCTCTAATGCATAAATATTCTTCTAGTAAAATCGGGGGTTTAGTGTTTTGGCAAATCTAATCTATCATTAGTAGAGCAAGGGATCTGAAAATGAAATATGAATAATAAAAGTTAGTACAGGTAGATTGCTATAACTACCATCTGACTGCAGTTGTAGAGCTTCCTACAAATGAAAGAGTCCAGTGATTTCAGCAAAAAAATATTGTTCCAAAATCCTTAAAAAAATTCGGCACCAGCGTGCCCTGACTCATTTGAGCAAATCTCTGGTTAAAATAAAAACTAAAAAAAAAAAAAAAAAGGATTTGTAATTTCTGAAGTACAAAGTATAGGGAAAAAAACTGTCAGCCTTTTTCTTCCACCAAAGGACTATCTTTTATTTTTTTTTGCTACTAGAGGAAAAATTCATCTTCACCCAAGCTTCAAAGCTTTGAAGCAAGGACTTAAAATCCTGAAGGAGACAAGCTTTTTGAAAAACAGATACCTTTTTGTAATTTTTATTAGATTAAAAAAACAACAGTGATTTTATTGATCCTGTTCTTTTTGGAAATATTAACCATAAACTTGGAGTTCTGTGTATGAATTTGCTTTTCTTGCTGCCTAGAAGCTAAAATTCACCTTTAGGGTGTCTGTCACTCACAGAACTACATAGGCAGGGAATAAAGGCATTGCACTGGGATAGGACAAACATGGGTGCACAAAATACAGGTTTCTCCCTATGCACACTATCCGTATATTTTTGTTTGACTCATCTATACTTTTCTTTGAGCTCAGTAAAGTTTGAAAGAATTAGATTTGGTCAAATCTTGCATTTCCATAAACCTGTTTCTATTTGTTTGTGTCCTACTTCAGTGATATAAGCAACACTACTGTTTGAAGTAAGAATAAGTGTCTAATTGAGCAAAGACAGGGGTCTTACCGAGTATGAAGAAGAACAAGTCTCAGGAGCCCTCGGAAGGTTTTGTCTAAAACATTACATGTTTAGACAAAGTCAGGCAGGTAAGCAAGTTAAGCAAGAAATTTCCCGATTTTCAAAATTTAAATAGTGTGCAATATCACAAGCTAGACAATGAGAGGAAAATATAGCACTGAGTAGTTTTTTTTTTTAAATGAACACTCCCGGCTATATTGCTGAAATAAGGCAAAAATACTCTGGAATAAAATTCTTGACTGTAACATATACACATTTTAGGAAAGAGAGAGAAATGGAAGGATTTTAGGGAAGAGAAAGCAAAGGAAGGAGAGATTGTAATTGATTGCCAGACATAAATTTTGATATTACCTTAAGAAAAAGAAGAAAAAGAACTCAATCTTACTAGTATTTTTATAGTATGTTATTTTTATTTATTGATGTTAAAGACTCACTCGCATCTTATCAAGCCTTAGTGGAAAAATGGCAACCAAGGTGATAAATAGCCTAAATGTCATTAACATTATGTAAGAATAAGGGCAGTATTCACAGGACATGAACTACACACCCCAAATTCATGAAAATATTTTCTAAATCCTGCGAATAAAGTGCTGCTTATGTGTGGATTATAAAGTCTGCCCCTAAAAATTAATTAATTAAATAGAGATCAATTTATTTGCAGAAATCTGCAAAGAACCATGGTGAAAAGTTTCAAAAGGGGAAGCCTTTGATTAGATTCATTCATTTTTTGTGCTCATGGGTCTATGACATTTACCTTTACTATCTAAGTTGATAATCAACTTCTTGGCTTGTGCTCCCACTATAGCAAACAGAAAGAGACAAGAACTTACATAGAGATTTATTGCATCAGTCCTGAACACTTACCTCACGAAGGCACGAATTTCTCTTGGGAGATGCCGATTGCTATTGACAACAGGGAGATTCAAGATGACTAGAATAGCCCGAGTCCCTAATTTGTAGATGCCTGACAGTAGCTGAGATGAATCCCACCTTAGCTGACTGCCTAGATGGAAACTGCTGGATTTGTGCCATATAGATGTCAAAACATTGATGTTCATAAGGAAAAGACAATATGCATGTAATTCTTGTTCTTTCCTTTTGGTAAAGAATGAAAATTAATAATACTTTGATAAAGTTGCAATTATTAGGTTAAAACTGTTTTCTCACTGTGAATTTTTAAGTATATAAAACAACAGCAAAACAGCACAGTTCATAAAATACTGAATATTTAAGTAGCATGATTTGAGAAAAAAAATCTCCAAGGCATAAAGGTAGATTTCTTACCAAATAAGGTGAATTATTTCAAGTGATAATCACCTAGCTGCTTAAATAATATTTAACTCTTTGTTCAACACACCTTTACTCATTAAATATATTCTTTTAAAGATGAGCTATGCCATTAAAAACAGATTTCTAAGGAAAGAACTAAATTCCTGTTAAGAGAGTTGGTACCCAGGATTTGGTCTTATTTTCTCATGGCTTTGTCTTTGCAAATTTCTCTCTTGTGTTAAATTCAGCCCTTAGACCGTTACAACTATTAAAAGAAAATAGTAGCAGTGAGATTGGTATGATATGGAAAATGTAAAATGGAGATAGTATACTCTTGTAAAATGGCCAAAGATTCCTACAGACACTCAGGAAACTGATTGCTGCTGCAGAAATCAGCATTCCCAACCCACAGTAACCAGCTCTTCTGAAAGAATAATTAAGCCATCAGATAAAATAGAATAAGACATTTAAAATATTCTCCTGCTCTTTTCTGCCTGTTCTTTTTCTCCTACCTTAACCTAATGACCAGTTACCTACAGTACGGAAAGTGAATAGATGAAAAGCAGGAGGCAGGTGAATCTAGTCAGTCCTAATCTCATCCAATCAAGTCATGTTCACTCTCTTGAAACAAAGGCTTCAGTCACATGAAGAAATCTGAATGGACTCATAGAATAGCACATTTCCACTTGAAAATTTAGAGTTTAAGAAGCTTTCATCCACTCATTTTAGTAAGATGAAAGGAGGGACTATTTGGATTGGATTTCTAGTTTAGATTGAAATGTAAACTGTGAGTTTGTTTAGCTTATTTGGTACAGTTTGCCTGATCATCCCCACTCTCTGCTTGGCTGGTTTGGGGACTTTTTGTTTTGTTTCTTTTTCTTTTCAAAAGTTTCCAGGAAAATTAGAAAAACTTTTGGTGTCATTTATGTTAGTTCACCACATAATTTAAGAGATTTGTTTGATGGCTAGCTTGTAAACTATTCCAAGGTTCTTTTTTTTTGTTGTTGTTTTTTTAATTCCAAACAATAGCTCTGCAGATGCAGAATTAGGGCTCCTCCAGCCATAATTCATTTCTTTTCCAGGGACTCTCATAGCCTCCAGGCTAAACATCTGTGGAAACTACACCCTATTCTAAGGAGTTACTTCCTCTTCAGAAGCAGCCTTGTACTGTTGAACTGACATGATCCCCTCTGGCCGTTGAAGCATGCAACCAGTCCCAGAAGTGGGATCAGGACTCCACCCAGCAGTGGAGTCTGTGGACCCCAGTGTCCTGGAAGTGTGGTTTATGTGAATACAGCAGAGAGGTAGTTTGTGTCAATAAAGGAGATATAAATCTCCCTAGAATGGTTATTTCAGTGGAGATTGCAACACATATTTCTTGGAAATGCTCTTAATAGCTATTGGAAAATTTTAAAAAATGTCCACAGTTATAAATGATTTGCTTTCCTAAATAAAGAACATTTCTTCTGAAAACAATCAACATCCACTAACCCATAATGCCTACTTTTTAAACTCCATTTTGAAAAGAAAAAAAGAATCGTTTTAGGTTTTATTTTCTTTTGTACAGATAATATATACAGCTGCTTTCATCCATGAGATTCAATGCTTTGTGATATGAAATGTACCTAGGAAAATAAAGATCCATTTTTTCTTACTCAGTGTCATAATGTTATCCATAAATATAATGACATATATTCTAGATCTTCAAATGAGCTTTGAACAAAAACTGATATGGTCAGATACTTTGCATATAGGCGTATGATCTCCCATGACTCTTGGAAAAGAAAATGATTATTTGTATTGTTGCTGAGTGTGGTGAAAAATTTACCATCCAAAACAAAGTGTTCCACTGTGATTCAAAATGCATGATCCATGGGCATCCAAAAACATCCTGTCTGCCAACTAACACAAAGCAGAACAACCGATTTAATGCACAAATTATGAAACTACAAAAGCTGTAAGAATAAATGCATAAAAGTAATGAAGTGGCAGAACGAGACAGCTGTTCAATCAAATGGTGATTATTGCGGATGCACTTTTGAAAGGAATTATTTTTTCTCACATTTTAAAAGAATATATTCTACACTAATCTATCTATTCCACACTTTCTATCAGTCAGATGGCAGTGAGAACCACAGTTTCTCTGGTACCTTAATCAGCTTCAAAAGGTACTAATTAAAAGGGGTAGAAGGGACAGGGGTAGGCAGGAAGAAACCAGTAGTAAGCTAATGAAGTAGAATCAAGAAAAACAGAGTAACTGAGAAAATGATAGGAAACAGGAACAGATTAGAAGAGGTCAGTAATTGGAAAGTGTAATAGTGGGGAGGAAACTTGATTTGAGTGGTATGTGTAGACAAAGAGCCGTAAAGAACTACTGTAATCCTTGTTTTTTTTTTTTTTTTCTATTAACACAGACATTTCCTGACACACAATTAAAGTAGGTTTGGAGGATTAAGAAATAAATGTCTCAGAACCTGTGGGAATAGAGTTGTTTTAGATGTAGTGTCTTGGCCTCATTCCCATTTGGATATTCCCCCAATTTTTTAAAGCTACATATGGTAACTCTCCGTACTTCCTGTCCTAAACTGCCAAGTAGTGTTGCTTTATATTGCCAAACAGCTGCTTATTCTAAAGTACTTTGTGAGATTTTGGTGTGAAAAATGGTATATCCAAAAGTCTGAGACAAATAGATTGGCTGGACTTGCCAATAGCAAGTTTTGCATGGCAAAATCTAAAGGTGAAACCTTCCCAGATACTCAGTATCTGCAGTGGGTGTGCTCAGGGCAGGGAAGATGATCAGCACAAGTAGGAACATGCTCAATGCATTTTGAGGAGTTTCCAACAAGATTCCTATTTTGGTTCTCTTTGGATTTGATGGAACTCATTTTTGAGAAAGGGCAAGGGCCTTCAAGACCTTATGCTGGTTGCAAGAGGTGCCATTTCTGTACTTTGCATGGTGAGAGCAGATTTTAATGCAGTTACTCTCATTTATTCCATAGGACAGGAATTCTGGTTTTATACATCTGAATGTGCATATATAGAAATATATATATATATATACTGAACTCTATTCTCCCCAAGTCTTTCTTTGCCTGGGCAGTGATCTGGGTAATGAATTGTGATATCATCTTTATGATCATCATTAATGAAAAATTAATCCTTCCCTTAGGAAAGAAGACCTGCTGGATGTTGTTATTCAAAGCTGACGGATTCACTAGCCAGTACAAGTTTATTCTGGCTCTACTTGCTTAAACACTTACAGACATTTTGACTGTTGTGACTGCTTGGTCAGTGCAATAAAGTATGGTTATAATCTCAGTAACCTAAAAGGAGAAGAGAGAGTCATAAAATAATTACCTCCTTTCTGATTGTGCCCTGGGCCCTTTTACATTTTATTTCCTATCTGTTTCCATTATGTTGTTTTTCAGATTTTTTTTCCTTATTTGCTTTTATTTTTTTCAACAAAGTGAAAAAAAAACAAAATCATCCTGCCAAGAATGCTGTTGCAACTCTACTTTCATTGTAATTTTTGTCCTTGCCTAACAGCTCTCTCTGCTGCTCCATTTGTCCCTAGGTCGATGAGTGTTATAATGGATAGTTCTGTGGGTTACTGAGTGAAGGTAAAGTTCAGTCAAGTTGCCTCCTGAATGACCCTCGGTGACAGTTGTAAATGGGGCAAACAGCTTTAATAAGGAGGCCCATCTCACAATGGCCCGCTTCACTCTTCGGGGGGGGCGGGTTGTGGAGGCAGGACTGGTCTTTATTAGCTGGAGAGATTGTGCTGCTAAGCGGCTTGCAGTTCACATGCTAATGGTTAATTTTAATGGACGGGTTGTGACACTATTCTGAAAGAAGTTAAAATAACATTTTCACAGCCTGAGGTAATATAAGAAGTCTTGCCATAATAAAACACCCCATTGATACAGTATCGTCAGGAAAAGATTTTTTGCTTTATAGCAACAGCTATGCAAAAATAACAAAATTCAGTCGTGCTTTACAAGCTACATTTATTAAAAATATTCAAGACTTTTTAAGATACAAATGATACACCATCCTATCGGCAAGGTCTGACAGTTTATTTAGTGCTACAGAAGTACTAGTGTTTTCCCATGACACATGTGGCTTCAGCAAGGTAAGCTAATGCTAACACTCTCAACAATGCTATAAGTAAATGTTTTCTTTTTGCTGTTTAGGATGTTTTCCTTGTTCAGAATAAGTGCTTAAATTGAAAGGGATTATTACACCTGATTTTGTTAAAATAGTTCAAAGAGGGAAATTATTTGAAAACTGTGAAAGTAATACTATTAATGTCAGCCCCAGGGTGATTTTAGCAGCTTCATTCATGTAAAGATTATTCCTGGTGATGAATGTAAAATATTAGGATCTATATAATGCAAGAAGTGGAAACATGGATGGAAAAATCATAGTGTACTTTACCATCTTAGGAAGGAAAAATCACAGAAGAAAAAAATCTTTTTTTTTTTTTTAATGTGAGGTAATCTTTGAAAACGGACACTAAAATATTCTTACAACTACATAATTATTTAATATCATCATCTTATAGATGAGTTAAGATTACTGAGATGCCCTGATATTTGTTTTGATGCCTACTCTGATTTTTTTCAGCTGTTTTTCTAAAAGCTACTATAATCTTGTTTCAGCTCTTCACTTATAGATATTTAATCTGGAACATGATCCCAACTCAAACTAGCTTTTGTCTGCAAACATTGCCTAGCAATCATCTTATCAGTGTACCTGATCTGCTTGCAGGGAGATACTGTCATCAAAGATGTGTTAGAGAAATAAAATATGGACTATTTTACTGTAAAAATACACAAGTGACATAAGTGTGTTTGCGGGAGCTGCGTGATTACCAAGTGTGTTACCAATATCATTATTGCACATACTGATGTGGGCGATGCAGCTGAGGAGCACACTGTCTTGTGGTCTAAGCTGCCGAGGAGGTGCAGTGTACCCATCGCAGAGGAACAATTTCCATGACTTGTTTGCTCAGCCGACAGCATGCTGTTTGGCAAGTTAACGGGGGAGAATTACACGGGTTATATATAATGGAATGTCTGAGCAGCTGCTGTGGTGAGAGCAGCCGACAGGTTTGTCAGCTTTTAGAGTAATTAACCCAGCAGGAAATCCATTCCCAGGTGGCTACTGGTAAGAATTGAGTTTGGTGAGGCAATGACAGATGAGAAAATGAGAGTGGACTATGTATACAAACAACCTTTTTTTTTTTTTT
Organism: Crypturellus tataupa; assembly: GCA_034781795.1. NCBI lineage: Eukaryota > Metazoa > Chordata > Aves > Tinamiformes > Tinamidae > Crypturellus > Crypturellus tataupa. The sequence continues at coordinate 1,084,828 of JAWLRI010000998.1, forward strand.
TTTCTTTTTTTCTTTATAGAGCATATTAGTAGAAAATAGTATTCTAAAATTTATGCGTTTAAATACATAATAATAAAGAAACTGGTTCAGTCTCTGCTTCAATCTATCCTCAGATGACCAGGTATTTAAGGAGGAGGACACTCTTCCATATGCCCTCTTAAAATGCTCCCAGATCCAGACTAATTTCACCTTATCATGTATTTACTATCTCATATGGATTATCTACTTTGTCACCTCTGATGGATGTCTCTGCCAGGAGGGCATCCAGTCTTGCCACCCTTTGCAACCACAGTATCCTTTGGCGAGGTGTTCCTCACCTGATACCTGCTGCTCAGAGACACTTCTGTACATTAAAGTTGTGTCCTGGTTGTCTCAGAAAATGGGCCTGCTTCTTGCATTAGAGGTGAGAAACTGTCAGCTTCTATTCCCTCTCTTTCTGGTACTTGTGAGTACAGATATCACTTCCTTTTCCCCAGATAAGTATTTCCCAGCTGAAGCGTCCCAGCCAATATTCCCCACATTGAGCCTATTTGAATCCCTTTCTCACTTGTATTGCCTTTCTTTGAAGTTAATTACTGGATGAAATTGCATTTGTTTGGATAAGAAGTGAGATTGTAATATTCTTTGCTCATTTTATGTAAACTAGCATATATAAGCTGTAATACACTTACTAAGAAAAAAATATATTGAGTCTGAACAAGTCTTTGGCTGATTTTGCTGAGTCTTTGGGTCTTAGTTACAGGAAAACTAAGGAAATAAAATAAAATAAAATAAAGTAAAATAAAATAAAATAAAATAATTCCTAGCTATTAATACTTTCCAAGTTGTTCCCTTATACAGGATCTTCTTTTCATAGCAAAACCTGGTCTCTATGCTGACCAATTTTGGATCCTTTAAATAATTAAGATATTAATCCACTGTTGAGATCATGAAAATATATATTTAGAGTGCTACATATAGGAGAGTGACAAAAGTGTACACAAGAGTTTATTTTGCAAGGAAGTTATTATATGTGCAAAAAATAGAAGTCTACCAGGAGTGGAGGTGCCCATCTACTATGAAGAAGCATGATTAAAAGGACAGAATATTTAATACTTTCTTAATAAGTGCATACTCCAGCTATGCTACCACCTTGCGAAGACAACTGGAAAGCAGGAATCCTTAAGAGATGATTAACAGAATGGAAGCAGCTGACTGCAGGTAGGAATCAGAGGGTGGTATATGGCAAGTGGATATGTATTCAGCTGCGCACATACATCAAGGACAACTCGGAGGGAAGCTTGAAGAGTTTTGGTTAACCACATTGCTTAATGAAGTAAGCCAGTTAGTAACTGGTCCCAAGATATTCACACCTTTACTCCCAGCAGACCTGATAAGGCAACCTCTAGGTGTCAAGCAAAACAGAACAAAATATGTATGGCCACTGAGGCAACAAAGGGGAATGAAAAATTAGGCATCCGAAGTACTGTGTATGTAAGATTAATAAAAAAGTTCAATTGAAGAAGTTTCAAAGCTTTCCATGTAAAGATTCTTAATGGAAAAGCAAATCTTTGAAGATACTTTTCTACCTTGAAAATATTTTGAATATCTTATATCTAATACCTAGCCCTTTTTGTTACATAAAATGGTTTATAAATATTTCTGCTGAAAACTTTAAATGAAGTTGCTCCTGGATTTCAGTGACTTTTCATTCTTAATTTTAATTTCAGTAAAGCTAAAATTCTTCTAGGCCAAATAGCAAAATGCAACTGTCATTATAAATTCATTTTATTGTCATCATTAAGTGACATTTATTGAATGTGTAATATTTGTTCATGCATTATGAATATATCATAAATGAAGCAGAAATTCAGGCTCCAGGACTAAGTGTTTCTGTATTTTGTGACTTAACATTTAAACCACTGCTTATTTATTGTTGTTGTGGCTGTCATTAATATAATTAATATTGAATACCCCAGGTTTTGTGTGATTATCATTAGGTACCTGCAAATGCATTCACACAGTCTAACGTGTTCATTTAAAAAAAAGTCATTTGAACAGAGAAATATTTATGTGTTTACAGTTCAAAAAAAACTAATCAAATAAACAAGAAAAAAAACAGACTACTAATTACCAATCACTTAAAAAAGATAAATGACATGACCTTCCCCATTATTCTTGATAATCATTGTCCACGGAGTTTCATATGAAATGTTATTTCATGCAAAACAGATACGTATTTTTAAAATGGTCAGATTAGAGGAATAAAACGCTATGCTATGCTAATTCAAAGCTATATCTCATTATATTGAAGAAAGCATATATGAAAACACTATTTGAAGGTAAGGAGTATCTGCACTAAATTGTGCTATAACTAGCTGAAGTAAGTATGTATTTTTTGCAGCACCTGTGATGTGTGCTTCGGGTTTTACAGTTTAGCTGGGCCCGATGATGTTTAGTTTTGTTGAAACTCCCTTACTTTTTATCAGAGGATGCAGTGAGACATGCACAAAGGGCTAAAGGCTGGGGCTAGGGCTAGAGGCTGCTTCACTTTGCAGTAATGATGGTTCAGAATAGAAAGGTTTCGAAGAAAACTGGTTTTGAGTTCTCCTCAGACAGATTTCCCTCACACATCTGAGAAATAACTAAACCAAGAAGAGATAGGGTTACTGCTACACTGAATATTGCAAAACCCAGCTTTCTGGTCTTCAGCCCATAGCCACATCCGCATTTTAAATTGGGCACATAAGCTGCTTTTATAGTGTAGAGGGAGAATTAGATGCCTCAGAATTGGCTCCAAAATATCCAACATGCAAGAAAAACAGTTGTTGGCTACAGGCTTTAGGCAGCAACGTTAAACTACATGTTTTATAGACTGTTAGGCAACTTTCTTTCATGCAAATAACTCCTTTACAGTTTTCTATTGTGCCATCAGCAACAGCATAGCATTGAGATATTTCACTGCACTATACTGTGTAAATTCACTTTATGAGCCAGAACAGAACTAATTACACTGCCTAATACCTAAGTAAAGAAGAAGAATGACCCTTGTCTAATTGTTTGTGAAAATGGCACATCACCAAGAAGTCTTGAAGTATTTATGAACAGAAGATAGAGATCCCGAATTAGAACACACATTTTCTTCTGCGTCTGTAGTCTATTTTAATACACATTACCAAATATCCAGCACAGAAATGAAACAGAAAGGCTTATAAGACTCTATATCATCCTGCCTGCCTGGCTTTCCTGGCTGAAACATAGGAAATGAAATGTCATTACATTCTGTGCATGAAAAGTACCTTTAGGACCTCAGAGCCCTGATTTATTATATTATTTGGGGACTTTTGTTTTCTTACTAATTTTTCCATTAGCAGCTCAGCAGCTTTTGGAGAAACTTTCTCATGTTGTGGGTGTATTGATCACCGTTTTACATGAAAAATATCCTCTTTTCTGTTACCACCTTTATCCTTTATGCTAGGCAATCTTTAGCAAGCTGTATTTTATTTTTCCTTTCTGCTTTGTGTTGTGCCATATTTTACTCACACTCCATTCTCCCATTACATATCTAATATTTGTTTACTTAATAAGCTTGGAGTTGTCAGTATTTCACACACTCATAAATGAAATTCAAAGAATTATTGGACTTTTTTTATTTTGTGTTACAAGGTATAATACCAGAGTCTTTTTCTTTAAAAATATTCTCACTCCAACTCTCTCAGGTCCGGATCCTGTCTTCTTTAATGCTAAGGAACCTGAGAGATGCAATCTCTGAGGGTAAACTGATTGAGATGCTTGGTGAGAGAGGAAAAAAATACAGGAAAAAGAGAAAAGATATATGCATCTACTCTTCTTTGAAAGAAAAAAAAAAAAGAGAAACCAAATAGTGAGCAATAACAAAAGCTGACAGATGAGTGACAGCTGAATGCAAGCATTAGCTAGGAAATTTCTACATGAGTTAAGTTCCTTGTTGATTTGTTTCTCTTCTGTCTGAGACGTACTCAGGAAAGTTTGAGGCAAAAACTGAGAGCAGGCAGCCTGCAGAACAACATCCTAGGGACAAAGGACCCATACCAATACCACAATGGCATTACTGAGTAAGTTGTTATGGAGAAAACCTTTGGCACCCATATATGAAGAACATTCTAAATTCTGCACCAGAATACAAAATATTATTGAGCAGTCCTCCTCATGATGCATCTCTCAGGAGAAAATACTGACATACATAGTGAGCAAAGCTAACTGATGAATAAGAAAATAAAAATTTAATTTATCTTCTCTTTTCAATGAAAGGAATACATATATATATCTATATATGTATGTATATTCCAAAATGACTGGAGCGTAAAAATAAGCTGAAGGATATTTGTAAGAAAACTGAAATAAGGCTACTATTAACCAAGAGGAATTTAAATCAAACCTTGTGTGAGGATACAGATTTCTAGCCAATATTCTGTTGCTTTATCTGCCTCGGATAGACATGTCAGTAGTTTTGAGAACTTTGGTGTCACTTGGGCCATGTTGATGATGCTATGGGGTAAGTGGAACTATTTTGAGCAGTATGTAGCAATAAAGAATTATAATGAAAATTGCATTTCAAAATTTGGAGTTTCCAAAGAGTTTTTTTTTCCCAATTCTAGGCAATTCAGAACCATGTATTCTTAGGAGTCATCAGTATTTCAAGGTTTGAATTTAGCCAGACACAGATGACCACCTTTGAATATATTAAAGAACTATATATTAAATATATTAACTATATATTATTAAAGAACTATATATTAAAGAACTAATATATTAAAGAACTGCAAAACCAAGTTGCTATGAATATTTACTATGATATTTGGGGTCTAAAGTCCAGAGATAAGTGACAGACCTTGTGCTTCCTCTAAGCACAGTACACAAAACCTTCATGTCCTATGGAGAACACCGAATGTTTCAGGCACTAAGAATGCCTGTGAAAACAAAGTTATTTCTGATATGGTCTTTCCATGTAAAGTGTGATTTGCCTCAGGTTTTCCATTACTCTGGATCCATAGATAGGTGACCACAGATGTCCTTTCAGAGAACTGAGCAAGATTTGGAAAGAGAAGAATTTCCAACTTTTTCAGAAAACATTTAAAATTGAATATATCATCTAAGGAATAAGAAAGACATCATCTTAAACTTGTTTTTTTTTTAATTAAAAAAGGGTAATTTTAAAAGGAACAGAGCTTAAATTTCATTAGGGACGTTATCAGTTATGATTTTAGAATCATTCAATTTAAAAAAAAAATACGGACAATTATATAGCTGTGATTTATCAGTTTGCTTGTTGGTAAACAACCAGGGATATTTATTAAAGAATTCTCATGTTCCAATATTTGAAAATAACTGTTTGAATCTGTGGATAGGACATGTTTAAGCATTTACCTTTTTTTATTTTTTTGTGGCTCAGGACCACAGTCTTTAAAATGCCTGCACCAGCTGATCATTAGAATTTCTCTCAGATGAAGAAATATCCATCACTCTACCCTTTAGCTATATCTATATTTATATATCTGGACTTAGATACTGATGATAACATAATATTGGATATGTTGACAGTTAATGCTCTGAGATGCAAGAAAACTGCTGGATTAACCTTTATAATTCTTTGCTCTTCGAATCAGTATTTGTCAAATATTGATCTACCCTACATTAAAAGATGTCTGGAAAACAGGCATTGCTCTGAAATAACTGTTACTTCATTGGGCAAGATATATGCCAGATCAAATTGTCTAGAGGTTCTTCCACTTCCCTCTTTATTACTTCTTTTCTTTTTTTTTTTTTTTTTTTAATTTAAATTCTCTTCTTCCTTCCTAGGCATTTGGACCTAGGAACAGTGGGACAATTTGATATAGTTTTCATTACTTGTTTAATTGACTTCTGTGTTACTATCTTTATTGACATAGGCATATTTATATTTAGGAAGCTTAACTTAGTATGTCTTATATGAGCAAGTGTTCCCATTTAAGTCAAAATGGTTCACTGTAATGGTAATGTAAAATGGTTCATTTTACAAATCAACTGTGTATCTCTGAAGAAACTACCAATGAGGGGTCTGATGTAGCTGTCCACGTAGAATAGTTAACTATCATATGAGACACCTTAAAATGCCCCAAATATCCCAATGTTTGCAGATATAAGAGTAAGGTAGGCCCACACCCTTCACAAGGGCAGATGGAATCAACATGGAGTATCAAGAGCATCTCAAATAGGCGAGTTTTACCTTCATGTTTTTAGGCAATTGATAATCTTTCTGGATCTGCTTTGAATGCATTTTACTGGGAGACCTGCATATGCAGCTAGACATCTTATTTTCGGTGCTTCTAATCACACTGTATACCTCCCCGTGTTTGCCTGTGTTGTCCTTGTGTATTTAGACAAATTTAGATTTCAATTAAAACCTAGAGAAGAGATGGTTCAAATGTCATCTTATTTTATCGCCTGAATTTGTATTCCTTTGAAAAAAAAAAAAAATGAAGCAACTTTTCATGTGTATGCAAGTCCATAACGAGATTTTTAAGATTCTGCTTCCTTGCCCTGCAAGGTTAACATCATTAAAAGAACTAATTAAAATATGTTAAATGAAAAATAAAGGATCCTACAGTGAATTAAATATATTAAATGCAATGCATTAAAAGTATTAAATAATAATAATAAAAAAGAGCAAGTGAAAGATCTGGCTTTTCTAAACTTCTTCAGTTAATCTCTATTTCAGATGGGCCCCAGTTATAGCGATGGTATGGCAACTAGTTCACAGTTCATTCCAATAATAAGAATATATAATTTCTTTACTGTTTCTGTGATTTCTTATGTGAGAAATGCCATGCATTATCCCACTATGCAAGACTAATCTAAGGGATTGCAGCAGTATGAAAGGAAACAGGATGAAAGTAAGTAAGTAAGTAAGAATGGCATGGGGGACATACTCCTGCTGGCAGGATAAGAGCTGCTTCTGCAAATAAAATGATAATGCAAGTAGCAGAAGTCTTGAAAACTAATCTCAAATAAGTAACTACTTTACAGTAACTGCTAAAGTATCTTCCAAATATTGCAGGGGAGAAAGTGGGAAGGTAGAAGATTACTTTTTCCAGGAAAATTGTGCCATAATAAGAGTTATATGTGACAGTGTGAGAAGAAAGAGGTGAGTATCTAGTCTATCTCTTTAAGACTATCTGCAGTTCACGTTCCTAGGTAAGTGCAGAAGATGGGGAGATTTTAAGTTATTTTACAGATTGTATTGATGGAAAGATGTTATGGCAGATAAAATAAATGGGCATATCTTTTATCTGATGTTATGGTAGATAAAAAAAAATGAGGTGCAGCTCTCAAATAATGGGATTATTGCTTTTTTTTTCTGCAATGTACTTTGATATGATCTATTAACAGTTTTATGATTACACCATTCATCTATGGCAGAATTGGGGAAGCTTGCACTTTGTGAAGAATGACCTTCCTTGGAAATTGGTTTCAGCTCAGATTTGTTTGGAAGTATCTAGGCCCCTGCAGCTGCAAGCATCATTCTGATTCCCATTTCACTGAACATCTGCAGCAGGACTGCCAGGCAGGGATGGCAGTTGGAGCCTATGCCAGACTGCCCCATCGCTATAAGTTCTGAAAGATCCTCTCAAGATAAGCACCAATTCGTTAGGAGGACAAGAGTCCCAACTCTATAGGGTGCAGTCTCAAAATTCAAAGCTACCTGGAGTTAGGTCTTGCAGAACTATGTCTGTGGACTCAAGAGTGGTATTGTAATTGCTCTACTCCATGATGGAGCATATGAGAACTGGTACTTGCATTGCCACTAAATAAAAGACTTAAGAATTGCTGGATATAACTGGCAAGTATGACTCAGAATGAAAAGCAGCACATTTTAGTATTGCCATTCCTCTGACAAACCATCCAGCAGCCCAGAAAATTGTGAGTTTGAAAACTTGGTTTTGATTTGTTGAGAATTTATCAAAGAAAATTCTCCTGGTCCAGCACACACCAGGAAATTCACTTTAATTTTGTGAGGATGAGAGTTGCAAATTATGTTCTAAAGTAATTGTTTTTAATGCAGTTACTATGAATTTGTAAAAGGGTTATTTTTTAAGTAATGTATTAAAAGTGATGCTACATACTGCATGTTAAATGAAATGTGCTAAGCAGAAAACATTGACTGAGATGTAGAAGAAGCTCACATTTCTTCTATCAGTGGGAATATATAGTGTATTTTAAGCAGTATGCTTATTTTTTGGAATGGTCAGAATTGTTCCAGTTTGTCAAGCACACCATAAAGCAATCTGCAAACTTGCCTTTCAGTACAATTTTTGTGAGACATGGGGATGTGGCAGTTAAAAGAACACTCCATCACAGGGTAATCTTCAGAGAAACCAGTGCAAATCTATATATTCACATTCTGCTAATGAATGTCTTTCTACTTACTGTTTTACTCATACAAAGGCTATTGGACATCTTGGCTCCACAGAATTGCACTGTTAGGACATTGTCGTTCTTTCTCCCTCTTGGAAAAAAACAAAAAAAAAAAAAAAGGAAGTGAGCAGACCCCCGTGCTGGAAATGATTTTTCCTTTTCTTTTTTTTTTTTTTTTCCTTTCTCTGTAACTTCAGTTTTCAGCATTTTTTCTAGCTCCGTAACTTCAGTTTTCACATTCCCTTTATGTTAGAAAAACAGATGTGCATGTTCCTGTTCACCTTCACCGGAAAACATACTTGTTACTCTGAAGCATAAGTCTTTTTATTTTTTTCTTTTCTTTTAATTTGCAGCTATCTTTTCAGATGTGCCAGAATCTGACTATCAAGTTATATGACTAAATTGTGACAAACTTAATTTTACCAGAAAAGATTTACAGAAGCAGAATGCATAAGACTGCAGGATGTACAGTTTCTGCAGTAAGTTTCCTTCCCTAGTAGGTCACATCCGTGAAGATTTTTTTTTCTTTTAATTATTATTATTTTTTTACAATGGATAACACCTGTTGAAACTGTTGTGCTGAGAAAAGACACAAACTGGCAGAATAAAAGCAAAAGCACAGTTTTCTGGCTCTTTTGACCTCCATAAACACCAGATGCATTACAGCTGGAGCCTGGAAAAGTCATCATATCCTCATACATTCCATAATACATGCAGCACAAGTGTGCAGCCTACAGGCAATTCATGTGAAGGCAATTTGATGGCAGAAAAAGATAACATTTAGAGGAATTAATCTCTAGTTAATTTGATACATTCATCCCACTAGTGAATAGCTGGTCGAAATTTAGACAAGGTTAAGGAATGTGAGTGTGATATGGAAAAGAAAGAAAGATTTAATGAGAAATAAAGATATCAGTAATGGAAATTTAAATAAATGTGCGATCATTTAAAAAAACTAGTAAAGTGGCTAATAATATGTTCTCTCTGACTCTTTCTAATTTGAGGCTTTCAGAAAAAAAAAAAAAAAAAAACATTTGACAAAAAGTGCATGTGAGTATTCCCCGTGATAAAAGTAATCAGAGCTGAATGATGTGTCAAGTTAGTTGTAACAACATAAGCTTTGGGTTTTGACTTATTTTCCTGGATACAGCCACTTAATTCAGAGACTCACAAATGAACTTCATGCATCAGTTTGGGGCCTGTCAGAATATCCTGAGTTTATAATTTGCAGTTATAATGCCAATGAGAGCACCAAGTCTACAGTTCTCTTATTGCTCTCTTTTTTTTCCTACCACTTTTTCCATTTACTAAACTATTGCAAGGTTTCTTAAAACTGGTTTTAAATGGAGTTTATATTGAAATACTTTTAATTAATTGGAGATAACTCCTTTTTAATCTCTTTCTCCATTTATCTCCCATTCAGATACAGAAGGCTATTGCCTAATTTAACCACAATATCCACGTGTTAATGCACATTATTTACACTCATATTTGCACTCTCTGCTGTAGTGGCTTCTGGCAATTTTGTTTGTTAATTTTGTCAGCTCTATCAGTTCAAAACAGCATCTGCATGTGAAAGGTTTGACAGTTACAAAGGTTTCCTGGGGAAGGCAGATAGGTAGAAAACAACAACAACAAAGGGCTTTAGCAGCCGATATAGGAGTAAAAGAACCAATGGGACATTGGGAGATAAACAACAGGAAAGAAATTGTTGGACCTCATAATGATGCTTCTTCACTCCTGAATTTGTTTCTCACTCCTGTTCAAATTGATCTCAACCTATTGACCCTCAAAGATGCTGGAAGGCTCCTCTATTTGCTAGACTTTGAGAGAACACAGTCAAAAAGGGCAAATGCAGTTATTAAGAGATAATGCAATATATGGAATGCTTGCATAGAGTCTTAACTCCTACTTGTTTAACTAAAGCTAAGAATTTCTCTTCTGTTTATAGTGCAACTTTCCTTGCAAGAGTGGGGTGATAGGACGGCAGAAACAGGATAAAACAAAATTAATTCTTGATATTCCTTTTGTGTATTGTTAATGACACTAATTTACTTAATATTTTGTGTTATGAAAGTTTTTACACTCTGTGTACACTATGACTTCTATCAAAATAGCACAAGATTTTTATGAATATAATTCTTGTTTCACTGGCTGAGCAAAACTAAAACACAGGTCACATGGTTTGACCCCAAAATTCCATTCTGTGTATCCATGTTGAAATAAAGCACAGCATGAAAGTATCTCCTTATATTTGTATTTGCATTTACACTGGCAAGCAAAGCAAATATGGGGAAGAATCTTTGTATGAAAAACCATAATGCTCATTTTGTGGATATTCACCTTGTAATCATAATTTGTTAAATCAGAAAACATTCAGAAGTCCTCTGTTACACACTCTTGAATGCAGTCATCTGTCCCAATGTTGTTTTTTTAGGGCTGTGATTTTACAGAAACAACTGATATGGCGGTTGATGAGCCTCAGCTAGGATAAAGCCTTATACTGGAATCAGTGAAAAAAATCTGCAAAATTGTACACAAAACTAGTTTTAGCAAGTGTTTAAGTTGGCTATGAGCATAATCACACAAATTTCTTATGCAGAGAAAGTAGAATTATGCTATGTTTCCACAGGATGAGATACAGGGGATAGTTGTCCGCTATAAAATTATAAGATCTTTTTCTTGGATCACATAATTGTTGGTGAAATATATAAACTAGTATCTCTCCAAAATGAAAATGAATACCAAACAGTGCTCTATGAATATTTCTTAACATTAAGCATGAGAAAATTTCTTGTTGATAGTAAAATATATGTCTTTAAATGCCGTGGGATATGGCAGACCTACTGTAACTATAGTCAGGTGTGAGCTTGGAGCTTTTGTGAATTGTCTGGAGTTAGACATGGACAAAATTTTGATGGGGACTCCTTAAGCTAATACTTTTTCTTGTAGGATAGATGCAATTTAGACTTTCTCTTTTCTTTTCTTTTTTTCTTTTCATTTTCTAAAACATAATAAAATATTTTCCTTTTCTATCTATAAAAATGAGGATTTCATCTATAAAAGGTATATATAATATTCCCTTGAGAATGCCTCAGGGTCACAAATGCCAGGCCAGCACACTGTTAGGAACAGGATACTGATGTGAAATGTCACTAACAGGTCCCAGAGGGTTCTCCTAGCACTGTTGACCCCTGTCCCCTCTGAGTCCTCCCACACAGCTCTGGCCCATCAAGGCCCAACCTGTGACCATCAGTCCCTATAGCACAACACCACAGCAGTGCAGGATCTGGCTGCACCCTCAGGACAGAGGGAATAGGACCTAGGGGAGGAAAAGGACATAAATAACCTTAGTTCCTTACTTAAATTTCAGGCAGAACCAAAACCAGAAGTGACTTTGATTTGTACCAGAGAGACTTCTGAGAATGTAAGTCCTGGACCCAGGAAAAGCACTTAATAGTTTGGTCAATGTGTTCGTCATCTATAGCCATAGAAATTATGTCTGGAATTAACCTTAAGAGTCATGTAAGTGATTCTTTTACTCTAAGATTAACCATGTCCAAACCATTCCTACCAAATATTTGTCAAATCTGGCCTTAAAAACCTCTTGCAATGGAAATGTTTTCCCAGTCCCATGGTCAGTAAGAATAAATTACTCCCTTCTTTGCAACAACAACCCTTATACACACCCAGACTATGCCTTTAGTCTTCTCCAGACTAAACAATCTTCATACCTACAGTCATTCTTTGTAGGTCACATTTCCTGTACTTCTGACCATTCTTGTTACTCCTTCACAGATTCTCAGCAAAGCAGATTTTTTTGTCCATTTTACAAACAACACTTTTATACATCTTAGTTCTTTCCCCATTACAACTTTACAGTTACTGACATATGTCAAGATTGGAACTGATCAAATATACATTCCTGAAGAACTCTGCTCAAAATCAACCTTCCATTTTGATGGCTAATCCCAAATTTTATTAACCTGTACAATTTCTAGCAAGCTTTTCACCCACTCTATCAACTCTTCTCTATACTCTGTATCCCAAGTGTTACTCTAAGATTATTATCTGAATTAATACTAAAAACTAGCAAGAAATAGTGTCCTCTTTATTTTTCTATCCATGAGGCCTCTTTATGCCACAGAAAATACACATTGCTCTGTTTGTTCTCAACACTTTTGTTTTCCAAAGGCTATAAATAGACTGTCTTTTGCTTTTCAGGGGTTATGAATAGATTAGCTGATGATTTTTTCCCCAAAAATATTTCTGGGAACTGCAATTAGACTATCAGATCCATAAGCTTGTTTCCTATTTCTCCTCCCTTCTCCTCCCCTCTGCCCTCCCATTTCTTTTTTAAAAATAGTAGTTTAAAATTAGCTAATTTACCTAAATATTCTCTATTATGTTTCTCTGTGCTTATCTCTTCATCAGTGGTCATTTAATAGTGTTTAATGTTTGGTAGTAGTTAATATTTTAACTGAACACTGTTGCAAAGAAGACAATAAAGATTTGAGCAGTCTCATCAATGTCTTGAAGTTTTAAATTCCTTTCTAAGATGTGGACAAACTTCTTTCTTTCTTTCTTTTTCTTTTTATTCTCTCTATTTTCTCTCATATTTGCATCAATTAAAACTCTGAATAAGCAAGGGAGTAGAGGAATGCATTTTTAGGCACAGACTATTAATGGGAACTTCCAAAACAGGGCAGCGTGACAGTTCTCATCTATCTTCTAAAGCCAGGAGACATAAAACTGACCGAAGCTGAAATTGTATATAAAGAAATGGAGACCTTAAAACAGTTTTATGGACACTGTTGAAAGAGCTTGGTGAAACTCAGAAAGTGTTAAAGCTTGAAAGAGCAAGAGGACAGCTGGGCAGTGATGCCAGCAGAAAGGTTTCAGAAGGTTGAATACACTGGCTACCAAAGGAGGTCATCAGCTGGTTGTCCCACCATAAACAGAGGAAGTCAACTGAGTTGACAATTCTCCAGACTGAATTTCCTGTGTTTCATCTATGAGCAGGATCTAGCAAAGATAGAATCCTCATAGTGGGATCCTCATAGTGGGAAAAGACCTTTAAGATCATTGAGTCCAGTCCTTCAACACCATATCTGTTAAACCATGTCCCTGAGTGCCTCATCTACACCTTTCTTGAACACTGCCAGGGACAGTGACTCCACCACTTCCCTGGGCAGACTGTTCCAGTGCTTCAACACTCTTTCTGTGCAGAATTTTTTCCTAATATTGAACCTGAACCTCCCCTGGGGCAACTTGAGGTCATTTCCTCTTGTCCTGTTTCTGGAGAAGAGATCGATCCCCATCTCACTGCAACCTCCTTTCAGATAGTTGTAGAGAATAACAGGTATATTTTGATTTGTGCATTTCAAGTGTGGTGGAGCCAATGTCCATTTTTCTTCTTTGAAATAACATTCCCATTTCAAAATTAAAGGCAAGTAACCTTATTGTTACTTGTTTTGCTGTGCTTATCAGTGCAAGTAGGAGCACTGCCAGTATTTTTTGCATTTCACAATACAAGGAAGGTAAAAACCCTGAAGCTATAGACAGGAATTGTTTGTGGAGAGTGAGTTACTCCACAATGCCTTGGGCTACTACTTTTGAAAGTCATTTTTTACTAATGAGTGCCTGCAGTTTCATGCACAGCTTTCAAGAGAGTTCTACTCAATTCCCATTCACTTAAAAAATATATAAGAAGCCCTCCAATACCCTTTCAAATATTTAGCTAGCATTAATTAAAAATGAAGATTCAAAAACATGTCAGGTGTTCATTAATCAAAGCATGAACAGATAGTGAGACAGTACTGGGCAGCAAAGAATTAGAAGTGATTATTTATTATTTTTCATATGCACTTCTAGTTCTGCAGAATATTGTATTGTGCCAACGTATTTCCACTAGATGGCACTATGTGATTCGAAATACCATTTTTCCCATTGTATTTATATAACTAGGCTTAAGTGATAACTTCTGTGATAAATAGCCGCATGTTTTGAAGACTTAGAGTAGCAGAAAGAAGATAGGAACACCCGTTATAGCCAGCTGCCACTATTGCTTAGATTTACATGATAGACAGATGCAGAATGACTCTAGCTCTGCATAACTTTAATATTGAGAACAGAACCACTAAATACAGTGAAACTAATTAAAAGCAAACTTACAAAATCGAGGTAATATATATACCATTCAGTTGCTGTGGTAATTCCAGAGATTTCCAGCTTAAATTAATAGCAATGATCTGACTTAGCTTGATTAGTTTACCACCATACAAAAATGACAAATATATATATACATATGTATATATACATATATATAGAATGAATGAATGAATTCTGAACCCCTACACCATGTTTTTTCTGCTCATATATATTCCTGAACAAGAGCTTTCATTTGACCATAAGTAGGACTTCAACATCTTTACGTATATGACAAATTTCCTGTTGTTTCTGTTACAAGGTCCTGAATCCTGTAGCCCTATGGCAATGCTGCCACAGCTACCCCTTCCTAGGTGCAGTCACAAGACAAACTCAGATCATGTTCCCAAGAGCCACGCACACAGAAGCATATACATGAGGCACATGCACATCTAAACAGCCAGGCAAACAACTCAGCACAGACAGAAATCGACAGACATCCCTGCAGTCACACAAACACAAACAACACCAAACGCCTGCTTGTGTTTCCTTCTGTTGAAGATCAGTGTGAAGACCTTTTAATGGGAAATATACATTTTGTGGATATCTCTAACAATACGCCTTAGACACCCTGTATATACCCAGTAACTCGCCTCCAGTCACCTGATGCACAGACATGCGCACAGACGTGCAAACAGGTCTCACCACTTCTCCAGGAGTTGGGCTTGGCCTCCTGGTCCCTCCAATAGTCATGACCACAAATTACTGGTGCTCCCCCAGCTTCCACAGTTCCTCTGTAATCCTCTGGAGCTGAGCTTTTTGTCATATAGATTTCAACATAGTTCTTCCTTTAAGACAGAAATTAAAATATTAGCCTGTTTGGAACATTAGAATCATAGAATGCCCAATATCCTGTTTTCAAAGCTCTAAGTGTGTGCATCAGTGCCTATGTTTTAACATCTCGACCTGCTCTTCTATTCAAGACTCTTGAAAACTGTACTTATACAGAATTGTAGCCGGATGGATTTTTATTACAAATGCTGCCTGCAATCTCTTTCAGCTACTTTTTAAGTAATACAATTTTCTAAATTTGATTTTGATAGAAATGGACTATAATTTAACCATTTAAGAATAAAGCTGCCTTTTCATTAGACTGTTCTATGGGGCACAATGTGCTTGACATGATCCTGTGTTTTATATGTAGTCATACACCTCGGAGTATTTTAGAGTTTATGAGATCAGCAGACCTTAAATGCTCACCATATCCTAGCATTTTATTACACCAGCTCCGTTTCCTATGATGATTTTTTTCAATTGTCACTAATCCTGTTAGCTGTTCACTGAACAGTGAAGAATAGTCTTATTCCACCTTGAAGTGACTAAATGCTGTGTTAGTGATTGCGGAATGGATATCCTTCACTGAATTGTCAAGAAAATTGAAATCCCACTGTTCAACTGTTCTTTTTCTTCTTTTTTTCTAAACCAAGGATTTTTCCACTCCTTTAGCATTACTTTTCACTCTAATGGAGGATAATAATAATAATATTTTACATATCTTTCCTCTGAACATCTTCTGTATGCTTTTACATTTCATTGTCATGACTTTTTGGATAGGATTTTCTGCATTCATTTGTTAAACTCTTTGGTTTTTTTTCTGCTCTTTATGTGCTGTAAGATAGTGATTTATACATCATATGCACATGCTACACAAGTAGACTAATCCTTAGTCAGATGTCATATGCAAAGTTACTCAATGTTTTTTTCAAGGTAACTGTCAGGACACCTGACAAGTTTTTTGTCTCATTCTTTGAACAAATGATCATGTATTCAGGGAGTAGCATTGCATTGTAAAGGTTTGGATAGCAAGGTGTTAATTATGGAACATCATATTAAAACCTATGTTTTGTAGTAGTAAAATTTCACATTGAAAGAAAAAAATTTCTAATGTAGTGGATAAATCATCTTGAAGATAAACAAAAGATATAACAACATTACAATCTAAAGTTTAGGGTGTGAACACAGTGAGTTGCTATTTCTTGTCCAGTTATATTCAGCATGACATAGTATAAATTTTGTCTTATAGGGCTTGGATGGACATGCAATGAAGATCTGGGGAGGAAGAAGGGACAGAGGAAGAAGAGGGATTGCAAACAACCATAGTTTATTTCTGCTATCCAGGGACAGGATAACTGAGCGGAATTGCACTAAAAAGATTGCAAGGGATCTAACTCCTCATCTTCCTTCTTTCATTAGATGAATCTTATATAACCTGATAAAAAACAAGCAAGCAAGCAATCAACCAACCAATCAACCAGCCAAACTAACTGACTAACTAAAAAAAAAAACAGCTTTATTTCCCTTTTCCATAAACCAGTGTCATTTCCTTTAGGAAAAAAAGACTGCTCCTTGATTCCTTCTTGTAAATATTCTGAGATCTGAGTGGACTAATTGTGTGACAGATACACAATAATTTAAGCTAGAGAGAAATTTAAGATAGATTGAGGCTAGAAAGAAAAGAGAGAGAGAAAAAAAGGAAACAAACAAAAAGATCTTTAAATTTCAAATATGTTTTGAAGTTTACAAAATTGGGAAGGGAATTAGAGAAGCATTGTTAAAGCATCTTTAACAAAAGGTTAAATTTCCTCACACACTGCACATTTCCTCACACAGGCAAAGGGAAAAAAAAAGAAAAAGGAACACACAAATTTTAAAAATTAAAGAGTAAATGAAACAAATGCAGACCTTTAGAGAGATCTCTGCTGAACAGAAATAATCTATCCATGATTCACGCTTCAAGTTTGTTTGTTTGTTTGTTTGTTTATGTAAAATAAATATCCAGAACAGCATATTTCATTTCATTCTTATCAGGAATCAACTGTCACATCTCTCTCTCAAACATAAAAATAACTTTCACTGTACAACTAAGGCTTGCTTTAGAGACCTTCAAAAGCATCTGTCTCTCCCCATCGATTCTGCTGGGAATTTTATGAAAGATGGTTCACACACATCAAATTTCTGGCATAACTGAGGTGTTGAAGCTAAACAGACTGGACCACAGCTGGCGTTGCTGTTTTATAGTTTCATAACCTATGCTTTCTCTAGTGTTCTAAATACCTTCCAAAATATCAGGAAAAATGGCGGTTTCCCTTTCTTCTCTGTAAGTATGTAGTATTTTTCCTCAGATTGAAGAAGGAATTTAATAAATATGTCATGGTTTAGTAAATTGAATTCTAAGTTCTTTAGTAAAGATTAGTAATTTAAATTCTACTTTTTCTATTTGAATTATTTTCATATTAATACTGGTTCTTATCTTTTGAGTAGAATAACTTTGAACCTTTAAAAACAGTTCAGCTAAAGGATTTTTGTATTTATATTTTATATATTTATACTTTCCTTCCACATACAGAATTTTTACTTAGCCTTCTACCTTAAAACGACATGTTAGATCTCACAGAATCAGAGAATCATTGATGTTGGATATCATCTAGTCTAAACTTCTTGCTCAAGGAAGAATCAGCTAAAACAGATAACCCTGGACTATAACCAGTTAGATTTTGAATATCTTCAAGGATATTGATTAACCCTCACAGTAAAAAGAAAAACTTTTTTTTTTTTTTATTATGCTTAAGTGGAATTTTCTGCATTTTAATTTGTGCTTATTGCCTCTTCTTATGTTACTGGGCACCACTGAAAAAAGTCTTACTCCATTTTCTTTATACTCTCCCTTCAAAAGTCTACACACATTGATACAATCTGCCCTGAGCCACCTCTTCTCCAGTCTGAATCATCCCAACTCTCTAAGCCTTGTATAGCAGATGTTGCAAGCCCTTAATCTTTTTTGTGCCACGCAGATGGACTTGCTCCACTACATGGAAATGTTTTTTACAGGAGAGACCAGAACTCGACTCAGCACTCCAGATCTGGCTTCAGTAGGGATGCACAGAAGAGAAGGATCACCTCCCTTGACCTATGTCCAACCAGTCAAAGTCCTTCTGAATGACAGCACTGCCATTCGGTGTATCAACCATCCCTTTCAGTTCTGTATCATCTGCAGATTTGCTGAGGGTGCACTCTGTCCCTTCATCCTGGCCCAGGATATGACCGTTGGGATATATCACTAATGATCAGCCTACATGTGGGCTTTGTGACACTGATCGCTGTCTTTTCAACCTAGGAGTTCAGCTGCTTCTCAGTTCATCTCACTGTCCAATGATCTAATTGGTATTTTATCAATTGGGCAACAAGGATGTTACAGCAAGATTTTTGACACTGTTGCCTCTAATATTCTTGTTGAAAAACTCTGGCTTTCCATGATTTCTTCATGTGCCTCTTCAATAATTGATTATAAAACATGATAGACTTCTTGGTGTATTTTGCCTAAATTCAGTCTCAAATATATAACCATTTTTACTGGCATGTGATTTTTTTTTTAAATATTTGATTTCTACTTTTTGGTGCTACCCCAGGTCTGTATGCTTTTCATCTGATTGTAAGGAAAAAATATTAAAAACATATAGGAAAATCTATCTTAGAGTAGAGCAGAAATTCCTAAAAACTCCATCTGAATGCTATGCCACATTTATAACTGAATATAAATATTTATATAAATAAATAAAAATTCTAGTAAATGTTGGCTGGAGATGAAGCCAACCTCCTTTTTAAATACGTCTTCATTGGTAACATACTTCCTATTGTCATCCATCTGTGCTGAACAGCAGTCCTGCGTCTTTCCACTCCTCATGCTTTATTGAGCAAAACCTCCAGTCCTGAAATAATAGCCTAGCAAATATTGCTGTCTGTCAGTGCTCCCACCTTTTGTCACTGGAGTGGGAGTTCATTCTCAACCAAGTTTATGAAATTTAATAGACTCTCTGATTTGACTTACTACTCTTTTAACTCAGTGAAAAATTATTATGGATTAACTCATTCAGAAAGACAACTTTTTTCAGTCCTGCAACTACTTCTATGGCCCCATGTCAGTGCAGGTTAATCTGGAAATATTTTGTCATTTCCAATCAAAACTGTACTTTTTAATGTTATCTTTAAACAACATTTTCATGCCTGCTACTTAAATACCTGATTTTTCCTCAGGAAAACTGAAGAATTATTTGAAATATTTTTTGAAGTATTTTTGAGACCTTTAAAATTTTGTCTTTTTTTTTCTTTCTTTTTCTTTTTAGAACAGAGGATTCCATGGGTTCATTTAATTATCATTAAATATTCAAATTCTAGATTCTGACTAAAAAATCAATGGCAACACTGGAAGAACTCAGGGTGCTATTCTGAAGCTAGAGAGGAAAAATGCAACGAATTTAGGACAAATATTAGTTGATATGATAGATCTCATGTTATCCATAATACTATATCAAAAAAATCTCATTACTCTGACTCACTTATAACCCCCTTTGAATGTATTTAAAAGAGAAATTTGTGACAATAATCAAGTGGGTAGAATTAATAAAGTCATCTGAATTATAGCACTAAAAGGTAAATCTTGTCACCAAAGACTTCTCATGTAGAGGAAAACATTTGTGTCTGTTTCTGTATTGAAACAGGTCTGGGGCACAAAGGAACATTGCAAACATCACATCCATATGCATTAACTCTCTTCAAAACAAGGAGGCAACCTGCTTGTCACAGGCTTTGGCAAGGAGTGTTTCCCGTAAGCATTTCTATTTATTTACTGACAAGCCTCTTCAGCACAGTGCCTAAGTTACACTATTCACTCACACACCTCCATATGCCTTGACATCACTGCTTTGACTGCACATATGGTCAGTACACTGTGAGGTGGCAAGCCTGGACAGGGCTAGATGGCTAGGTCACCAATTCCAGTGAGGTGTCATCATAGACGGTATCTACATCTTGTACTATTACTGGCAATCTTGCCAGTATATATATCCTTTTCTTCTCAGAGCTAGCACTTAAAGAGCACTGCCATCAACACATAGGTTTTGATTCTCAAGAGAGACAAACTAGGAAAATTCCTGCATTTGCAATACCTTTCAAAGCTGTCTGAGACTATGGAGTGAGAGCTGGGGATGGTAGAAGTGAGAGGCAAAGGAGGTGGCTTGTTGTTGCAGCTACTTTTTCCAAGGGATACTCTGAAACCCAGAAAAGTCCTATTGCATCAATTGCTCACTCTGTTCCCAGAAGTGCATGAGAGGGATGAGTCTTCATGTAGCTGGGATGCACAGTGTCACTTTTGAAAAGTCAGACCTATCTTTTGTTTGAAGGGGACAGACCTGGTTAGATTATGTGCATGCACAGCCACACACAGGAGCATATTTTTAAGAAGTGTGCCTCATCATTTTGCAGTGTCTGTTCTAATGGTGGCACACTGGCCTGCGAGCTATTCTACTACAATGTAGATATGCTTGCTCGTACTTGCTTTATCTTTCCCAGTTGTCCTGTAGGACTCTAGAGAATGTGACAGATTCTCTTTTCTACTCCCATAGCACATTTCTTGGCTCTTGACGTGATGAGAAGTTATAGGATATTTCTGCTTGCTAGGACAATGCTGGAGGACCAATATTGCCAAAGAGAGCATGCCAGAGTAGAATATATCTATCTTTTTTGCCTATTAAGCATATGGTCTGGCCTACTGTGGTCCCCCAAATTAAACCCATATGTTGTTTGAGAAAGTGATAGTTGAAATGAGCCCAAACCATGTCAAAGTATGTCATCATTTAACAGCATGGACAGCCAAATTCCAGAACCTGAACATATTGCCTAGAATTGTTTAATGTAGATCTAGCCTCTGAACCAGAAAAGGGTCAGACTTCATACTGTCAAAAATGACAAATTATTTTTCAGAGTTGCTATACTTTGCACCATAGTTTTATCACCACTGTTATTAGAATTCTGTGTACAGAAACACTGCATTACAATTGAAGGCAGATTGTCTGTGAGGATGCTTCTGTCAAATCACACACACATAAAAATGTGTCAATTTCAAATATAATTCAAATATAATTGCAGTATATCCCTTATTATCTTAGTTATTTCACTTTTTTGTTTTTCCTCAACCATATTGTGTGATATTGGGTGATAGTCCTTTTGCACCTGGATAACCTTGACTTCAGATTCAGTAAAGGCTCCAGAGGATGGTATTGGAAATGTCTTGTAGATCTATTGTAACATCGCATGCGCACCACATCATTGTCTGCAACATGAACTGCAGAGTGCTGATATTTTTATTAACAGAAAAAGAAAACTGCAAATAGTATGGGTTTAAAATTTTTAATTCCATACAACAGGATAGATACAGATTTGTGGAGTTGCTATGTGTGTAACTAGCTGAATTATTTTCATTGCAAATAAGTAATCACTTCTGACTGGGCAGCAAACTTATCCATGCTACTTTTTAAGAAGGGTCCTGAAGGAAAACTATTTCTAGAACTACCAGCTGGCTTTGTCTTATGAAAAGCTAATTAAGGTGACCAAAAAAAAAAAAAAAAAAAGGAAGAAAGGAGGGAGTACATTAAGCACGTAAACAGCCAAAGGTCTATGGCTCAGTCTCATTATTATCTAACTGTAGTGTAAGACTCACTAGATATAGCTACATCATGACAGACATTTATATTTTTCAAAAAAAAAGCCCTAAACAAACCAAACCTGAGTTGTTCTTTAGATTAAATGGATTTAGTTTAGTAGTATTAGACAGTTGTCTAATACTTTTAGATTTTTTGGCTTAAAGATTACATCATATATATATATATATGTAAGTGTATGTATTTTTTTTCCTCTCAATAGTCTGTTATTTGCATTTCAGTTTCCAGTCTAGGTTAGAAATAAACTGGTAAACTAGTATGTCCATGTGCAAGTGGGATTAGTTCACTCTTAAACTAGAGGTTCTTAAATGCGTAGCTTGAGCCTCATTCTCCTCTTCTGCTATGGTCCTTTCAGGGTATATCAGGTTAAAAAAAAAAGTCATTCTGAATGGTGTACTCATGTACACCATTATGTTCATACATAAGTGACTGCACAAAGTGCATTTAAAAAAGAGCCCACTATAGTGCGCAAAATAATAAGTATTCATTTGTAAACTGTACTATGTCCACTGTGACATTTCAGTAATGCAAATCAGAGATTGAGGACAACACTGGAATTCTGTTATGGATATTTTGAGTATTTTGCATCGCAGTTCAGCTCAAGTTTTATGACCTTATAGACTTTATAGACATGTTATTTAAGAAAGAGTCAATCAAATCAGAATCAGAACACTCCTTACTGCTTCCTGGTTTATATGATATCTCTGGATGTTCACAACCTGTTGCAGGGGATATTCTACCTTTCTTACAGCAGCATCGGAAGAGTGGATCCCTTTGTCCAAGGCAGCTTCCCTCTCCAGACCACCTATGACTATGCATGGTACTGTAAATACAACACTGCACAGGCAAAAGAAAGAGTTGAGTTGGCCAGAAGTAGGGGAGATGATCATGAGTCTGCTGCAGCTCCTGCTATCCGTGTGTGTTCTACTAGATTGGTGGCAATGAGCCTATTTCAGCTCTGGTAAAAGGGACAAGATATTCAGTGTACCCTATTTGTTTTTCATACATATATATTTTAAAAATTATTTGGATAGAATGTTGGAAGAAAATACTTTATAAAAAGGGAAAAGATTCAACATAGAACATTTCCACGATGTTTATATCTACCTTTAACGTACAACAAAAAAGAAAAGAAATCATTATTTTTGATGTCCTTTTTATCTATTTTTTCTGTGTATTTTAATGTGTAGGTACTGTATAAGAAAATAAAAAGTGAAAAATTTCCTGATCAGTTCAGATTTTTCATTGATCAGAATCAATTACAGCTACAAGAAAATGTAGCCATTGTCATTGTCACTCTAAGCACTGTTCTAACAAAAATCCAATGTAACATTTATTATATTTTAGAATGAATTCATTTTGTTTTAAAATATTCACATAAGAGACAGAAATTACACTAATTTTTTCTTGTCACAAGTGAGGAGTTGAATAATGATTAAATTCAAGTGAATTATATGATAATTCAAATGTTGGTCTTGGGTAATTAAAAGTTATCTGGTCTACCATTTTATATTGATTTTATCCTACACCTTTTTCTACTGCTGAAGAAATATTTTATTACCTCTATTTGTGTTCCTATTCAAATATGATGCAACAGTATATGAAAGTCTTCAATAAAGAAAATAAATTCTTACACTTCTGTATTTGCACTAGGATGAATATGTTTTCTGTTGAGCAAATATTTAGAAAGTGCAGTGATTGGGTCCTGCTGCGGAGCTGTGGTTGTCAAAAGAGAGTTTCAATTCAATACTCCTTGAACAGCTCTATCTTCTTTTCTATTAAAGAAAGTTAAAACTAGAATTGTAGCTATTTGGCAATTGATTACAGAATATTACAGCACATCAGGAAGAAAGATATTTGAACTCTGATTTAGCCTATTAGATGTAAGCATGAGCCTCCTATAACATACCTTTTCAAAACAGAAGTATTCATGTTTGGGTCTTTCCTACAAAGTCTCTTTAAAGGTCCATTCTCACACAAGAAAACAAACAAACAAACAAACAAAACTAAAACTAAATAATAATAATAATAATAATAATAAACCAAATAACCACCTGACACTTAATATTACATCTGAGCTACGATATTCTTCCATTTTCATTTTAAACAGTCAAAAACCTTCTCTTTTACTGAACATAATTTAGTGCGGATAGATTGAAGACTTAACTACAGAGCACAAAAGCCTTTCTTTTTATTTTTCAGTATATATTTCCATACCTGTATTTTTTTTCAAAATTTCAGAAATGTATTTTTGTATGTTTTGTTTTCTAATCAATATAGATATATATGTAACATATGTAATGGATCCTACTTGCTTGGCTTCCCTAATCTAGCAAAAAGTAGGTAGTAAAGCCATTTTTCTGATCTTAAAAATATAAAACTATATAGCTAATTTTTCTAGGACTAGAAGAAAACCTGTGTGAAACAGTAAAGTAGCATAAAAACAGAACAAAACATGATGTCCCTCAGAGACTATCTAATAGTTGAAGTAAGTTGCAGAATAATACCTAAGTGAATATGTCACTAGATTATATTGTAATTTGAATTTTATGAGTACAGAGAATTTTGGGTATACCTCCTCAATAATATTTTATTTGAATTTAAAAATTATGTACCCGCTGGACAGCAGAAAAACAGTGTGACTTTAATTATTTTTGTATATTCTACAAAAGAAAACAAAAGCTTCATCCATACGCTTATCTTTTTGGGGAATAAAGTGATAGGACATTATATTACCCAAAGTACTGATCTAATAATTCCTCCTTTTGTGTTCTGTCCTTTATTTCTAAACAAGTGCAGTTATTCCCTCTTAGAAGAAAAAGTTTATCATATGAGTACAGCTGTGAGTTGTGAGATTTTACCTGGACAATGACATGTACACGTCTCATTCCTTTAATGTTCATGCAAATCCCTTCCTTATTTTGGCTTGCAGTACAGTATAAATTAATTGATTCTGAGTTTCATTTCAGTTACAGCATAATTACTAAGATAAAAATTTAACTGCCTCAGGTCATGGTATTTTACCCTGTGCTCTGTTTTTGAAACCATGAATTAGTAAAGGATATGCTTTGTCTTAAAGTTTTTACAATTCCATCCTCCTTAGATGCTGACTAAAGAACAAAATAGTCCTAACAATTCAGTTTGATGTACCTAAGTATTCTGATTTTGCTTCTGGTTTGCAGCAAACAAACAAGACCTGTGTAATTTCTTTGTCTGCATTTTTCTAATACAACTGATATGGACATATAGTTAAAGAATCATCAGTTGATATCCTAGTTATAAAATGCAATTGTTATTCTCATCCCATGAGGCTTTGAGTTCAGCAGTGTATATGCCTGATTGCAAATTACACAAGTTTGCATTACATATTAATCATGTAAAGGCAAAAATAAACTCCACATAGTATGGTCATTACTGGATTACGGGAAAAAAAAATTATAATTATTTTTAGTTGACAGGATATAAAACTACGGAATGCATAAACAGTGCTTAAAAAGTCTGACTATCCATTTAAATTAGTTTTATGTCTGTGGAAAATATCCCATAACTTTGCTGTACTCTTTCATGTTATACCATTAGGTTTTCATGCTTATACACAGAAAAATAGAAACAGCAACACCACCAACAAAAAGCTTTTCATGCTTTTATTCTGTTGATTTTTCGATTAAAAAGGTGGAAAAACATTCATTTCTGTTTCACTGTGATATTCTTATAGATATTTTTTAGGACTAAGAACAAGATAGGATAGGAACTGCAGTAGTTGCTATAATACAACAATCCAATATCTCTGCCATAATAAAGGAATTTTGCTTATATTGAGACCCAGAATATTCAAAATTAGGCCACAGATTTGCAGATGAAAATTAAATGATGAAATTATATCCCTTACATAAATATTTTTCATTCCATTTATTTTTACTCATTTTTAGTGCTATATGAGATGAAACTGTTAGTAAATTACTAAAGCTACTAATCTTAAAGCAGTAATTAGGGTTTCCTAGCAGGCAAGGAATTAGCTTGTTCAGCAGACCATCTGGTATGGGCTATGTGAGCTACAAATTGCATCTTTTTTTTTTTCTTTCCCTGATGCAGATGCCAGTATTCATCTAAAAGAACAGAAAAGATGATTCTTTATTTCTTTTCACAGTCTATCTATATGAATTCCCTTTGAAAGTTACTTATAGCATTTTTTAAAAAACAATTACTGAAAAAATAACAATATTGAACTGCATACAGACTCTCCTGAAAAATGTGGCCTGAAGTTTCTCTGAGCCTCACTCCTTATTTATTTATTTATTTTTTTAAATAATGAGACTAGGGAAATTAGTACAAAATGGACATATGACTTTCCTATTTCATTAATGTAGTATGAGGAAGGAGAAACTAAAATGCCTGAGCTATGCTCAGATAATATGCTAATGGCACTTGTCAATACCTTGAGCAGTGAGGTATGTGCTTGAGTGAAGCAAAGCTTTCATCTAGGTGATCAAGGTAATGTTCTCTTAAGAAGCTTGTTAAGCAGTAATATCTTTACAGTATACAGTACCCGTCAGAAAGATTTCTGTATTTGACTCTATGTCTATGCTTGCTTTACAACAATTAGTCCTTTTTTTGGACATTGTTCACTCAAGTCAGGGATATCTATTCTGTGTTCTATCACAGAGTATAGAAATTCCCATAGTTGGTGAACTTGTGAATCTAAATGAAAGTTCAAAGGCAAAGAACATTCATATTTAATACAGCCAAGAACTCTTTTCAAGAGATCTGAAAGTTTGCAGTCAAATCAAACAATCATGATCAAGAAAAAAGAATCAAATAAATTACTGTTAGTAATTAAAATATTTTGAATGGACTTCAATATATGCAGATGATAGTGGATCATCTAATTTATCTGAGCTTTTGAAGGACTCAGTTGATTTGGAGAGGCAGTTTGCACTGAAACAGAGTGTGTTTATGATATCTTCTTGGCAAACATCATGTTACTTACTGTTTGCTTTAGTTATTTTCAGTCTTCAATATAGCATAGTGCAGTACATTTGTTTAATTAACTTGAGATTGGTGTTTCTTAGAAAATCTGGGAGGTTATCACTCCTATTATTTTACTAGATTTATAAAACTTAAATTCATTATACAAGAAACAACATCTCCTAAAAATATTTTAAGAGTCATCAAACTGAAGGAAGTTATACATTCCCCTCTCCTAAGTACAGGATTTTTACATATATTTGAAAAGAGTTTATCAATCAAAATTTTTGCATAGTTTCAAACCAAAGAGGTTTCATAGCTGTCAGAAACTCAAATGGAGTTCTTAACCTTCTAACCTAGAACACTATTCTTAGCTACTGTTCTTACAGAAAACTAGTTGATGAAAAACTATGTACGGCTAATCTAAGTGTTTTTTTTTTTTTTTTTTTTTTCCAAAGCAGTGGATGCAATTTACCTCTACTTAATCAAGTACTTGCTGGAAAGCAGCTCCGTGGAGAGGGATTTGGGAGTCCTGGTTGACAACAGTTTAACCATGAGGCAGCAATGTGCCCTCATGGCCGAGAAGGCCAATGGGATCCTGGCTGCATCAGGAGGAGCGTTGCCAGCAGGTCGAGGGAGGGGATCCTGCCTCTCTGCTCAGCTCTGGTGAGGCCACACCTAGAGTATTGGGTGCAGTTCTGGGCTCCCCAGGACAAGAGGATTGTGGAGCTTCTAGAGAAGGAACCGTGTAGAACAATGAGGATGATTAAGAGACTGGAGCATCTATGGTATGAGGAAAGAGTGAGTTGGACCTGTTTAGCCTAGAGAAGAGAAGACTGAGAGGAGAGCTGATCAACATGTACCTTAGGGGTGAATGTAGGGAGCATGGGGCCAAACTCTTCTACATGATGGCCAGTGACAGGACAAGGGGTAATGAGTGCAAGTTGAAACACAGGAAGTTCCACCTCCATATGAGGAAGAACTTTCCTGTGCGGGTGACAGAGCCCTGGAACAGGCTGCCCAGAGATGTTGTGGAATCTCCTTCTCTGGAGATCTTCCAAACCCGCCTGGATGCCACCCTGTGCCACGTGCTCTGGCTGTCCCTGCTGGAGCAGGGGGGTTAGACCAGGTGATCTCTATAAGTCCCTTCTAACCTCAACCATCTGTGATTCTGTGAAGTATTTGAAACTGTACCTCATAATATTTTTCTATCCAAATGGGGACACTGGGTGGACAAAATGCTATATAAAAGAGTGGGTGGATGACTGGGCTCAGAGAGTTTTAGGTAATGGGTTACACTCTACATGTAGGCTAGTAATAAAAGGAGTAGCATAAGAGTTTTATTTGTCTATTTTCATTTTTTTTTTAAGAATAGCTCTGTTAGTGTCATTTGTTTTTTCCCCAAATTATTTTTCCCTTTTTTTTTTTTTTTTTTTTTTTTAGAGATAATCTCTCTCTGTTTGTCCAATGGAGTAAATTCTTTAGGGTAACCTTTCAAACTAACCAATAAACTATCAACAAAAATTAAAGACAAAAGCATTACCAGAAGTAGAAACACGTGATATTTCTCTTCCTCTTTTCTAATCTCTTTAAGCTCTTCCTTTCCCAGTGTTCTTTTACAAAATTTTTATTTATTTATTTTGTCAGAATAGGTAATATATTTTAATCTCACAGAGTTTAGATATCCTGTTAATAGATAATACCCTGGTGCCACAAAACACTCAGCATGAAAAGAATTAAGTAATTCATATTTTTAGATATTGTAATTCAATAGCATGCCATTCAATTCAACAGAATTTTGTTGATTTAAGTAATTGCTTCAGAACACACTTACTACCACCTGAAAAAAATAACCATTGAGTAAATGGAAAGGCTAGTAATGGGATAATAGCAAATACAAGATTCTATACTGAGAAGAAAGTCTTTTCTATACCGAATGTGGAAAAGAATTACTGGCACAATAATGCTGAACACTTTAGCTTCTTTAATTTCAGCAACCAGTCATGCTGCTTAAAGACAACTAACTCTCAGAGTGACAACTTTCTTGCTTTGAGATTAATATTTTATGTATGGAAATCTAAAGAAAGCCTAAAGCTAAACACATGAATTTGTCTCAGAGAGAAGAAGAGAAAAAGAGATTAGATTAAACACAGAAGTACAAATTTTCAAGGTGGAAAAAAAAAGTAGATCAGTTGCTTCAGGGACTGATACTGAGATATCATAAAAATATGTTTGTAAGATAGTTGAAGAGGTCAGCAACTCCTCTTCTACCTAACAAGAGAATCTGCTATCCACATTGTAGACAAATTTTGCCCAAAGCAAATGTAGAACTTTCTATGCTGAATATTTTTTAAAATTTATTCTAGTGTAAGACTGAGACATCTTTAAACTTCTGAAAACACTATGTAGAAATTAACAGTGTCTGACTCATGATTTCCTGTCCTATCCAAGTATTTTCAGCGATATCCTCTTCCACCTTACAGCTATATTTTCAGTATTTGAAGATTTGTGTTTTCCTTCAGATTTATCTTCTGCAGAATACGCAAGTTGCAACAGTTGTGTTTCTTTGGTCTATGCTTTTTTTTTCAAGACATATTAGCTTTATATTTTGTATTTGTCTAGTTGTTTCTCCCTAATTATAAAACTTTGTTGTCTCTTTTTTGAATTGGCTCTTATTTTTTCTTCATCACTGAGGATGCGGTAATGGTAGTTAGCGCAGGATGGCTGGTCAGGAGAATTGTCTTTATCATAAGAGGTGTCTAACTGGCTACTCTCTCTTTCCATAGTAACCAGTTCATTTTTCTCATACCCTAGCAATCCTCTCAAACTCTCCCATCACTAAAGGTTTTTTATTACCAAATGCTAATGAACTTGGCATCACTCAGGTGATGCCAGATGTCAAATCTCTCAGACTTTTCTCACTATTTTTTCCCCCGGAATTTCCACAAGCATATTTCCAAGGAGATATAGATTGCAACCTCATATCAAGTAAGTAGATGTAAGTTTTGTTCTTTGATATGTTGTCATTATCTCACCCTCATCAGTGTGAATGAAAGAATGACTAATCTGTGAAGTGCATGTGATATTATATGTGATTTAATTGCCATGGGGAGGCATTATTCTTTAATATAGACTCAAAGACTGTTGGCAGGGCAGGACCTTGCCTCCAGGGATCATCCCACCAACCCAAAAGGCTGCAGGACAGCCAGGGGCAGCCAAGACAGGCACAGTCCCAGGCCTGACTATCAGACACCTCCAGCAAGTTCTGGATCTCAGGCCACCTGCAGAGGTAGAGCTCCAACAGCAGGCACCCCCAAGGGAAGAGGATCAGCGCCCACCAAGGCCTCTCACTTTCATCACAGCAGGTTTCTTCAAGGTCGCCTCCCTCTGAACTGGCTCTGAACCCAGGCAGGCAACTCCCAGAGCAGTCAGAACACAGCGAGGACTCTTGCATAGCTCCTTTGTATACAAAATCTTCACTCAGACACCAAAATTAGGATACCAAGCAATTAACTCGTTCACTTTTGGCTGCTTAGACTTGGGCAGCCCTCTATTTAAAGATATAGCAACCATTATGTAGTCAATTTAATATGTACCTTACAACTCTTAATTTCTCCTCAGAAAAAATATTGATTTATGAAACTATATTTTCTTTCATTATGAAGATGCCTTTACCTAATTCACTGACACATTTTAAGTATAGGATACTGTTTCTGTAATATCCCAGGCATTTCTGATACTGTGTGTAAAGGATTACTTTTAACTGAATATATAGTACAGACTAATGTCATGTTTCCTTAAAAGGAAAAAGTAATGCCATCCAAGCAAGCAACTTTTTTATTTCCAGCCTGTATCCATTTCTACTTATTGTATGTTACCCCTAGATGGTGCGGCAAGCAAAAGGCTGTCTACTATGTTTATGCTATTTATGCTTCACAAATCAGCCAGCATTGGAGATTGTACAACTACACAGTTGTACACAGTTGTGGAGTTGTACAACTACACAGGGTGAGTTTAATTCCTGAAATAAGTAACATTAAAGTTATACTTTTATTTAAGCACTCTTTATTTAATCTATCTGATTGTATATATTTCTATCCTTTCCCTTTATTTTCACATTTTAAATGCTTGAATTTTTAGCGATAGTTGTATACAAACTGTTGTTATGTTTCTTATTTAGATAAGAAAAATATATTTTATTCTATATTAATATTGTTTCTAAATAATCTTGCTTAGGGATATCTGTTCAATTGGTTTGATTTAGTTTTGAGTAGTTTCAATTCTCATATTGAATTATCTATACATAAGAGTTAATATATATCTTTGCTATTTTGTATTTTGGTAGACAAGTTTGGCAGACACTTTTTGTTGTTGTTGATTTTGTTTATTTTGTTGAGGGGAGTGGTATGTGTGTCTGAGTTTGTTTTCTTTAGGGGAGGAAAAAGAATTGATGAATACTGATGAAAAATCTTTCTGTTTTTCAGATTTAAAGAAGAGTGGTAGGAGAGAACATTTATGATGCCATAAAAACATCTTGGCTAAAATCAATAAATTACTTTTAAAAGGCCCCATACCTTCCAAACCCAAGATATTGTAGGATATCTTGACGTATACCTGACATCTGCAAATAGGTGGCAAGATTTCCAGGTAAACTTCCTTCAATAGTAATGAGAGCTTAGGTACCTAAACTGCATATAGACACACAATTTTGATATCTTTATCTACCATCCACAAGTTCAATTCCTATCTCATAGGAGTAATTTCAGTTCAGTTTTCACATCATGCAAAGTTTCATAACTAGGAATTTTAGAATGTATGGAAGTGTGTATACAAAATGACACTTCATACTCTTTGCTAGTACTGGGACCCCGGATGTCTTTAGATGACTCAAATTGTTTATCAAATGCATGAGGGATCCTGGGACAATTAATAGGTAAATACATAGTGACTAATGATTTTCCCCAAAAGAGTTCAACTAGGCATATTCCTATATGAGTTCAAAACATATTACTCTCTAAATCTCATGTACCTATCTAACAATGAAGGGTGGAAGAGAGAGCGACTTATCTGAGAAGGATGTTTGTTTGTAAATGATGTGTGTGTTTGTAGAGGATTACTTTTCACACTTGGTCACTCCCAACTGAACTGTCACCAAGGGTTCTCCTAAAACACCAGGTCCCCATCTCATCCTAGCTGTTTATAGGCATCAGTCAAAAACAGTCTTAGGAACCTAATCATTTTAGGTATGCTCTATAATCAGTTGGAGGAAAAGTAATCCAAGTGCTAGGTTAGTCATAGTATAGGGGAGCAGAGTAATTCTCAAGAGATGCTGATCTTTTTCCAGTATTTTAGCATTTTACTTAGGATGATTAATTACTTGGAAATGCTTGATCAGTGATGAATTTGGTTGCTGTATCCAGAAAAAAATCAGTAATCAATGAGTGTTGGAAAGGTCACCTAATACCATGACATGAAAGAAGATTGCTTAAAGGCATTACTAGAAAAATGGAGAAGTAATTGGAATCCATTTATCTGTGCATCAAATGAAGCTAGAGATTGTCGCCTTTCGCATCGGCATGACGGCCTAACTCAGGAGTGGCTCAGCGACTGACCCAGGGTTGCTCGGACCATCTGCACCCAGACACCAATGAGGCAGGTGGCGAATGGCCATTTATTGATAGATAACACGTGCTTATCTAGGGTTCACACATCACTTCCCTCCGCTTACGTCATTAGGGGGAGGAGCTCCATCTTCCCGTACATCACGATATCTTCCGGTCGCCTGACCCCTATCAAAACTGAAACATACTGCAACAAGAGATAAACTTGAAATAAGTTAAAAATAAAAGCAAGAATCCTCTTTGATCAATGTAAATGCTATTTTATTTTTAAAATGCTGAGTATAATAATGAATAATTAATACAATAGAAAAATTTCTTTTTAAGGAAAGGATTGAGAAAAAAATCAATCCTTGGGATTCTTACAGGTAAAGATGGACTGGAAAAAAACACTATTTCTACAGCTATGTCTGTGACAAG
The DNA here is from genome assembly GCA_034781795.1 of Crypturellus tataupa. NCBI lineage: Eukaryota > Metazoa > Chordata > Aves > Tinamiformes > Tinamidae > Crypturellus > Crypturellus tataupa. The sequence continues at coordinate 1,117,943 of JAWLRI010000998.1, forward strand.
GAATGTGCTTAAATAAAAATTGTATTTAAAAGGAACAAAATTAGTATTGAACCAATTCTTATTATGAGTATTGTTCATTGTATTTATGTATTCTTCAAGCTATCAGAGATTCTTATGAGTCTGATGTTCATCAATTCTACTGTAGTTATCACCTTATAACACCATTAATCAATGGCTTATAATTTTCCAAAGTCCCTACTAGCTTGTGAAGAACAATTTGCAAAACTAAGTATATCATACTATTGTAAAACATGTTGCTCTTATTACCTATCATATATGGCAATAAAATTGAATATGCTTGCACAAACTTTTGCATGACACAAGCTGATAAGAAAACATTTTTTATGATGTTATTGACAATGAAATTCTTCAAAGAATCCCATGAACCTCAACAAAATCTCAAGTGTAACTGAAATTTGTAAAAAGGCAACATACAATCAGATACAAAACAAACTTAGGTAGTTCAGTACTGGAACTTGTTAAATATTTTTCATTTTTAAATTCATATTGCATGTGCATTTAAATCTTGACATTTACTGCTGGTGGTAGTTAAACTTCATATGGTATTTGCAATACTCTCCCTTCTAAGCATAGGGGAACTGCAAATACCTCGCTAGTGGTAAATAGCATAATTTGATAAATGTCGAGATTTTAGTGGTGCTCTGTAATCAGTATGGAACAGATTCTGATAACTTAGCTCAAAAGGGGAGCATTTCATTCCCTGTAGAATCTCAGTGACTTCAACAGGACTATTTGTGCTAATGTTTGGTGCAACAAAGAACTCATCTATGCAAGCATGTAGGTAAGAAAATTTTAAATAAAACAACTGTTCTATAGTGTATTCTTATATACCTTTTCATTGGTCTGTTTTTCTAAGTCCTTGTCTAAAGTACAAAAGTTTGCTAGCATACTCTAAAAGCATATTCTAAGGTAATGTCTACTTAATATAGTGTAGAAGATATGAAATGCATGAAATAATACACCAACACAGAACCGAAATTGAAATAACAAGCTCTGCTGGAGAATTGAAGCTGCTCGACAAAACCTGCATATGTTTTGACTAAGAATTGGTTAATATTTTCCTAGTTCACCCTTGTTCTCACTGTACCATGAATGCAAATTCAGGTTTAGGTTTTTCTTTCATTCTGTAGTACTTTGATTGTCATGCAAGCAATCATAGTACATCCACTGTGGGATTATAGACTTCCCACTTAGTCCATCTGCAATCATTTTTTATTTGAAAATGTTTTAATATAAGGAATAGGGCAAACTATAGATCTTTGTGTGATGCAAATCAAAGTTTGATGTTTGGAAGATAGAAGTTCACGTTAAGTATAAACCTTTGTTAGGGAAAACATTTAGTTTGTATTTCCATCCTACTCCATTTTTGTTTTAAATAGTGTGGGTTCAGGACCTCCTAATACAAAGTCTAATTCTGTAATAGATGCTTCAATCATCTGAAGCAATTTGAAAAACAGTTTCTGTCTATTTATTAGTTTGACTTTTCTATTGTTTAATAGAAATGTATCTGAAGGTTATAATACCAGTGTACTTCTACAATTATTTTATTTACTGACGAGAGAATGTTATGATTCATTTTGTGTCAAAATATCTATACTTTCACTAGTTTAAGGAAATTGGATATCTGCATTTCATCTCTCATCTTTTCTGATCCTCTGCATATCTCTTTTCTTCTATTTATATCCAAAATTAAAACTAATGGTATAAGATTTCAGGGTATATTCTATTTTGTAAGATTTTTACTAGTGAAATTCACAAAAGTAAAGCGAACATTTTTGCACTTGAGCAGATCTGATACTAGAATTGGCCTTTCACATCTATGTTTTCTAATTATGAGAATAATATCAGGTTATAATTTTTGGGCTGTTGTTGCACCTTATGATTTATCTCCAGAATGAAATTGTTACAAAACGTTCTTTCGTTATACAAGCATCTGATGCACTGTTCAGCAAATACAATGTAATAGGGAAAGTACAAAATATATTAACGCAAAATTATGGTTGACATTTAACACACACGAACATCAGTAAAGTCAAAGTTATGGTTCCCACAGAAACCATATCTCATGTCTCTTGCATAAACTTATTCTCCAATGTATGTACACGAAGTGGCTGAATTACAGTTTCTATGGGAACAGTATCTCTGAATAAACACATTTTTCATTTCTCTATGTAGAACACTCAATAAGAAACTGCTTTTATTAATAACCTGCATTTCTTGGACCCTAGTAACACATCAATAAAAGTGGCATGTATACCGTAAACAGAGCCCTGAAACAGTTTCCCAAACACTTCTGAAATTTCTGTGACTATTAGCCTATACTTTTTCACTTTGTCCTAACTGATGGGCTTTTTCCTCAGCTTTCACAGTCTCTCTCTGTTTTTATTCTCATCAGAACATTGAATTTTAAATTTTCAAATCTCCAGAGACTCCATTGTTAAGCATATAGTATCATACATAGGAACAGTAAGATAGACAGCATGTCTCATGCTTTTTTTGCAGGAAGGCAAGACTAGATTATCTGAGGGAAGGTAGCCTACTTTGAATTTTCATCTAAAGTTTTGCTTTTATTTTTTCATATACAGTTAATACATTTTGATTGACCAAAACACTTTCAAAATCTTGACAAACTAGATAAAGAATGAGGCTTTTTATAGGTGTTTTTCTTAAGACCCTTTTTCTAGGCCTTTCTTATATCTTGTTTTCCATCTCCACAAATAATAACCCCGATGCGCTCCAGTACCTTGAGAAGATCATGTTATATATTAACTTATTGAAATATGATTGTTGAATTTATTAGTTTTGAACATTAACTTGCATACTTACATTACAATCTTGTTACCTACATTTCAGTAACCTAGGCTTATAGAACTATTTGGTAGAAATTCTGCATTAACTGCAATAAAATATGACAATAAGGACATTCCACAGTCTCACTCACATCAGTAAGGGGTACTCAATTGAGTCTATGTGTGTCTTCTTGTGAGAGAGAAAAAAAAAAAGAAAAAATACAAACCCTTTATGCTTCACTGTCCAAGACATAGAAACACTTTTAATACAGAACATATTAAAATATGTTATTTTCAAATTACATGTTAGGAAAATAAAAGTGCTCTATCAGCAAAATGATCACAGTCTGTTTAAAATCTTGGAGGTTTTCTTTGAAAAATAAGAAGAAATCCTCATTAGAGCTTGTGCACAGTAACTTGGATAGCAGTTTGGGCACACAGAAGGCTTTTTTTTGACTAATTTATGCATTGAAAGCACATTTGTGTTTGTTGATGTAATACCTTTGTAGGTGGGATTCAGATGATCTTATGTAGATTTATACACATGAACTATTGATTTAAAATTATTTTATAGTCAAAGAGTAAAAACGAGCATTTTAGAGAAAAAATTTACCTCACTTAAAATAAGATTTTACAAGTTTCAGATAAATTGGTTACTAGAAGCTTCTCTGTCCATAAAAAAGAGCTTAGGGTGACTAGCTCATATGTAGATGTCCACACACTAGAGACCTCTAAAGCCAGGTGGCACTAATGTATTACATATCTGGTTTTTCGTTTTATTTTTTTCTTCAAATTGCTTTACCAACATTAGCAGAGTAATCAAAAGAGTCTCTCTCTCTTGCACTCTCTCTCTCTGTTTTTTTCCTTGTTGTTGTTGTTGTTGTAACTTAAAATCTCATCATGTTCGTATACTTCATGGCACTGTCCTTGACAAAATAAGAGAAATGCCAGGAGGCAAGGGCTAAGGTATCGGGTTTTATATTGTCTTGACTTTGTGGAATGCTTTAAAGCAGTCAAGTAAATAGAAGAGAAACAGGTCCCAGTGAGATCTAAGAATTCAGTGGGTTTAAAATTTGCTAAAAATAAATGAACTAAGGGTAAGATGATGAAAATAATGCAGAAAGACTGATGTAGATTTGTGAATTTGTATTGGTTTAGGCATATGTTATTCAGGTATCACTTGTTTCAAAGGAATATATAAAGATCAATTGCAAGGTTAGATTTGGTACAAGACTCAGCGATAGGACAATCTCAACATTTGGTTTGAAGAATTAAAATTTTGACGTTGATCTAAAGATAGTTCAATAATAAAATAAATTATTAACTTAAATGGCAGTTGTCAGCTGTATGAACACATCCTGTCTGAAAAGGGATATATAAGTCTAATGAGTTAAGACATAAAATTCTCTTATTTAAAGAGAAGTTCTACAGAGCTGCTTTCTCAAGGAAGATATCTTCCATATATATGAGTTGTCTTTCTTTTTTGGACTCACAGATTCTTCAGTGCCAATGTTTTTTTGTTTACAGTACTTTCAGTTTAGCAAGAGAAAAAAAAAAAAAGATGAATTTCATCTTGCTTAATTTCTACACAGCAGATAGGATCCTTTTCTCCACAAGAGCTTTCATATAACTTTTTGAATGAATTAGTGTTATAGAAGAGTAACTTTCTCAACCTTAAGCTGTTCGACAAAGGTATTAACATTTACAGAGAAAAAAAATCATCTGACAGAGCACAAATTGAAGTTGGCAGTTACTGTTTGACTTTGATCTACCCCCCAAAATATGAAATACTATTGAATTACAGGAATATTATTAGTTCTGCTTCCCTTCTCCACAGTTGTCAGAATTATCAAGACAACACCTAAATACAGTGAATTTTAAAATGCCACAGTCAAGATAGAGAAGATCAAATCAGTCATGTGCCCACTTTGAAAGATGGCTAATATTCGATTTTGGATTCCACTTCATGCTATGTTTTTTTGTTGGCATTGCCATGGTTTCAGGATGCTATTTATGAGTGAAAGACTGAGACTGAAACAGAGATATCTATAACTATAGTTGGTAATAGATTTTTCCATAACTACAATCTAGATAGACCTACATGTCCACTAACAGCACCAAGATATAACGCAGGCTATAGATACTGATACATATGATGCTCAGTTTACCATACCATCATAAAAGAAATAGAGATAAAAAACATAAGATTCACCTCCTTTTCATATTCACATGTCTACATGACATGTAGACATATATATACAGTTAATATTTTTTCTTCTCTTTCTGCACCTCATCCACGAGCAGAACCTAGTATTTTCTAAAGTCCAGGAAGGCGTTTGGATCACATACCTGTTATAATTATCATGTAGATTAACTTAATTTAGATGGAAGAGTTTATATTCTTAGGTGGTTGTAGCATTTTCATTCTAAATACAAGGAGACAAGGAAAGCACCTTCTATTCAGAACCACCCACCTTATTTTGTTCTTATAGAGGGCAAATAAACATATGTCATCTGAACCTCTTAAATCATAATATTTTCTTGTTAAGTAAAACCACACAGTTATGCTTCCTAATTTTCTTTCTAAAACTACATTCCTGGCAATTTTTTTTTTCTTACATAGAATAGTAAAGTGCTTAAAGTGCAGAAGATGTTTGACTTTCAGTTGATTGTGTAGCTGAGCAAACATAAATCTGCTGATGAAATGACAATGACATAAAAAATCATAATTAAATAACCAAATGTTTTGAAATGGTCATCTTTGCCATTTTATTCAAGTCGTTAGTCATGAAAAATACCTTTTTTATGATAATCAAATGAAATGATAGAGTGCTTCCTGAAAAATCATCATAAATGCTATTTTCTCTTGCACAATTGCTTACATAATGACAGGCAGGCTGACAGCAAATTGATAGTTATACAAATCTTTTTCTCACAATTAGTTAATCAAATTGCCCTTCGGATGTGTTGAATGGAATATTTCTTGATAAAATCCCTGAAGAAATCAGAGAACAAAAGTTATTTGAAAAAAAATCTGTCCAAAACATGCAAACTTTTCTAAACTGTTGTTCGTCTGAATATTAAAAATAAGCATTGTTCCCTCCAAATATCATTTAACAATAATATAGTCTGTCTTCAATTCTCTTCGGAGAAAAGTATATCTCATTTATCTGTCAGTATTTGTTCTACATTCTAAATTTTTTGTTCCTGGGAGATAAGTACTTATAAAAATTCCATTAAAGTTCCAGTCTTTCTTATAAAATAAGCCAGAGGACCACAGTAAGTTTTAAAACAAACAAAAACCTCCACAATTCTTTTCTAAGGTAATAAATAGACCAACAGGACTGTAGGGCAGTTATCAGAGAAATAATAATAAAAATAATAATAAAAAACTTTGAACACAAAAATGTCAGAAATAAAAATGTTATCTTGCCTTTTCCACTTAGAATGAGTATATACGAAATCATATAAATCTCAAAATACCATAAAAGAATTCAAACACAGTAAGAGTTGTAAGAAGCTGGCAATTGACTGAGTAGTAGATATTTATATGAAAAAATATAAGGAATTAGATGCTTGTATACTAGTTTAAAAAAGAAGTATCCCCTGTTTGCTTCTAATTTGTAAAGAGAAATTTAATCTTGGAGAATCACAGCTGTACTTACATTATAAAATTCTTCAAGAATTTGACAAATACTTTGGTGAGAAAAACATATGTAGAGGAAGTAAGACAGTCAGATTCACTTTTCATTACCAGTCTCAGTAAATTCAAATTTACATGTCTCATGTGAATGTCTCAGACAAGATCAATATAGCACACTGATGTATGTTTCTTCACTGATTCTAATGTTTATTGTTATAGTATATAAAAAAATCACAAAAGCCCTGAAGGCAGAAGGTAAAGAATAGACCTGAACCTTTCCTGAAAGAATTTTCTGAACTCTTCTTTCATTCTGTGTTACAAAATCATTACTTTAAAAAAGAAATATTACAAAGTAGAATAAAGTAAAACCAAAGTTATTCCCTCTAGCAAATTTCTCTTTCTCTAATCCAATCTATTATGACTTCTTTGATACATATGAACAAGTACAGGTTGGGAATGCATTTCCTCTCACATTAGGAATATACTTATTCTGTTAGGCAATATATATAGCAGAATAAGGAGGGAGCTGCCTAATGGTTTGAGCACAGGTATCCCACTTTCTTTGTGAAGATGGATTACTACATTAAAGATACATTTCATATTTTCTTACACCTTTTTCAGAGCAATATTACTAAATCAAGCTCCATGAAATAGTATAAGCCAAAGCATACCATGTTTTCAGATTCCAGGAAGCTTTAAGCATGACCTACAAGACAGAGATAAGTAATCAGAAACTTTTAATGCAAAACATATTTCTACACAAACAGCAGAATAATAAAGATTTTCTATGCATGAATATGTATTTTTTTCGTGATTGAAATTTTTATTATAATAAATGTGACTCTGATTATATTTCCGTTGACACTCCTGGAAAAGGACTTTAGATTAGTCACTATGATTCAGCAGGTTCTATGCACATGCAGACATGGTAGTCTGATATTGCTAAAAGTGTCATATAAAAAGTAACTTCAGATCCCTTTGCCTCTTTTGGGTGCACAGACTTGAATATTGGGGTGCTATTGGTCACAAAACTTTCTGGAATGTAATTACTCTTAAGACTCTAAATTCCTCTTTCCAAGATTTGGTAGTGAAATGATGTTAATTGTTAAAAAGGAAACTGATAAACTCTCAAATCCAACAGAGGAAAACAGTTTACCATATATTTGATTTAATGTATAAACTACGCATACTGCCTTGACTCACAGTAATAGTTTCAGCAGTATAAATAGCTTGCGTGCTCTGTTATGTTGTATTTTTTGAAGTCATCTAAAATTTCACACAGTTTTCTGACCTGGATCAATAGAAAGGTTCCTTTAACCAGAAAAAGCTTGTTCAGCTCTATTTATTTCCTTCTTTTCCAAAATTCATCCCCTGTACAACCACACTAAGAAAAAAAACAAAACAAAGCAAAACAAAAACTTCAGAATAATTCGAGTGAGGAAATGAAGCCAACTCTGCATATGAAAATTGCAGGAATGCTGACAGAAACGGCACCCCGCTTTCTAAGTTTGACAGTATAAGCAATCTTAATTGCTATGCAAATTTTGTCATGAAATTTCTCTTTATTCTACAAAAAATGTGCAATTCTTGAAGATACCAGCTGTTAAGCATAGCTAAAGCTCTTGAAAGCCTAACTGGGGATATTAAAGAAAGTGGACTTAATGCATTTGTTGATTTGTGAGTTTGTTTATTTGTTTGTTTCCCTTAAACATTTATTGCATAACCAATTTCTTAGCAAAAAAAATGATACTAATGAGTTTCTGGAAAAACAAATATTTGGAATGATGAAAATTTACAAAGGCACAGTAGTGTATCTTGGAACAATAGAGGCAATATCATATATTTACTCTGTCTATTGACAGACATACTACTGTATTTTAGACAAAATTTTTAGATAGATTAAACTGTTATCTACCTCAGTTGTCTGCCATTTGAGAAAGGCTTATTTTGCCATCAACATACTATGTCAATGGCTCATTCTATGAAACCACATCTGCCTCTATATAGGGTCAGTAAATAAAAATAACTTACAAATAATCATAATAAATAAATATGTTGACCATCAAGGAAAAACTGATGTTCATAAAATTCATATCTTGTTATTACTGCATTTTCATTGCTTCTGCTGACTTATTGCACTATACTTAACACAATGATATCAGGGGCCATTGTGTGATACTGTAATCAAATAATAATAATAGTAATTAATAACAATGATTTAAAGGTTTCTCAATCAGTAGTGCTTTAGAGACTGCCATGTATTTTAGATTTCCTTAATCCAGCTATTCTATATAATATCTACATTTTTATTTTTTAGATTATTCTTTCTTAAGAGGTAGGGTTACTATAGAGTATAATATTAAAGATTAATAGGCAGAGACAGTGTTAATATCAGAGTTTTCACTAGAGATCTATAAAACTTTGAGGAGGAAATTATAATGAGATATCATGAGCATTATTTATTGTATGTTCTGCGGTGATACTTCCAAGCTTGTGCATAAATGAGAGTGTATTCATTCTCATTTTAATGTCTTGAACAAATGGAAAGCCTATTTACTAAAGATTTTGCTGTGCTGGTAATAACTGTAGAATTTCAAATAATATAGGAAATTTAAATGATTTTTTATTTATCTATTTATTTTAATATTATGTGCTCTGTGAGACAGCATACGATTTGAGGGAATTATGGCTTTTTCAAACAAAAATGAAAACAAGCCCTAGCCAAGCCTTTGTCTATTCATTTAATTAAATTGCTATTGACATTTGGAAATGCCGTAACATTTTCATATTTTCTAACTCTTCTTTTTTTTTTTCCTCTGGTCTCTGATTTGGCTTGTTAGACCTTAGATTGAGATATTGTATAGGAAACCTATAGAACTCAAAAATCATTAGGTTCTAATATCCTGAAAGAAATTTGTTGTTCCAAAATAAAACACAAGTAGAAATGAGAAGGGTTTTTTTTTTTTTTTTTTTAATCCCACAGAATCATTTCAGGGATGGGAACTTTTTGAAGAGAATATGTTGAGAGATTTGGAAATATTGTTCATAATTCATCCAGAGAACAGTTTGTAATATTTACTTCTTAAAAATCTTTCCTTTTGATAACTTATATTTTAGTAAAAATGTATTCATTGAAAAAAATGTAATAAACTTTTATGAGATATAATCATCTCTTAAATCTCTTATCTAAGGCATACAAACCTTTGATGAAAGTTATAGTAGATTCTATAACCCTGGATCTAAAGTGTAGGCTAGTGCCTTAGGCTTATGCCTTATTCTTGTGTCAATCTTTTTTTTTATTATTATTATTTTAAATGACAAATGTACTTTGGATAGTTGGAATAGCTGGGAAGAGAGCTTCTACTTTATTATATAAAGGCTAAAAACCAAATAAGCTTTGAGTAGAGTCTGTTTTCCATATCTCCATAATACATTTTTGATTGCAGGAAGGGATCAGCATTAGTTCAAGTCTGTATGTTGTATTAGCATAAAACACTTTACTTGCAGATTATGTCATTTGAAATAAAGTTTTATCAGGACTATGGTAAAATTTTTCCCTACATATTTTCCACTTGAGTAAATTTTAAAACCTATTAACATTTTTACTATTGTTGTTATTATTATTATTTTATTACAAGAGAAATCAATTGGAATTATCCTCTTCTTACTCATAATCTAAAGGGATTGGCATTTGGACCTTTACAGTTAGGATTTATCATAAGTCTTCCATGTTTGTAAGTTTAATTTTTATGGGGAAATAAAGAACTTATGGTAGAGTTTTCTCAGTTTGTTTATAATACTGAGCCAAGAATAAATTTAAGAAAGATAAAGCAGCCAACTGCTTTGGCTTTTTGCCATTATTTCTGTACTATGGGCAAGTGTAATTGCTTTCTGCCAAAATTAAAGAAAGAGAGAATATACTTATCAGCCTAAAACAGAAACATATTAGAGACAAAAACAGAAACACAAATTATTTTAACTTCTGGATTAAAATTATTGATAAAAATATTGAAAACACAATACACTAGAAAGATTTTATCTGAGGGTTTTTTGTTTTTTTTTACAAAAATAATGGCAAATAAAGAAGACCAAATGAATTGATTCATCATTTGCATCAACAATTCAAAAAGTTTTTTCAATGTAATTTTTCCTTGTCTGAAATAAACAGTTCTGAACTTAATATTTACCCCTAAGTCTCTACAGAACACATTGCTTTTGTCAGGTATCCCACAGAAAGTGTGTTGTTAAAGCAGTAAGGAAAAGAATGGATCCTTTTGAAAAAAATGTATGAATGATTCATTTTTATCCAAGCATTTACACTCCTTATGAAGTTTCTGAAGAACATTTGTTTTCTCTCAAACCCACACACATACACACACACAAAAAAGGAACATGAACACGTCATGATATTCAGGGTCTGTTTAATGCTGAAGCTGTCCACAATTTAGGTTGGCTCTGTCTAATCTAAGAAAGGGAGAGGATATTCATACTCTTCAGTGCTACCCAGACCCTTTTCTATGTGGTCATGTTCAATAACTCACTGAGGAGGGACCTAGAGTCGATCATCACTTAAATATGCACCTGTTTTAAACTTTGAAAATGAGATTTTAAATCTACGGTGACCATTTAGGCTCCTTCCTCTGTCAACATATTGGTAGGGCACTGGAAAGGAGAGGTCTTCAACTATCATGATCAGAGATTACACCTATTGTAATTTCCTGTATTTGGATTCTTATCTGAGTTTTGTTTCTCTCTCTCATGATTTTAGTGCTATCAATATGCGATGAATACTGCAGACATGTATAAAGCAACCTTTGAAGCATCCAAATTCCTGTTATTTAACATCACTTTTGTAGTTATCAATTTTGGAAATAAACAACTTTTTGATCTGTTCCACCACTTAAATTTAGATTGTTAACTGTTACATTGTTCTGGCTTCTGCCATGCTAGAATGAAATAATACTGACCTCTGCTTGGCCCCAATTATTCAATATCTTCCAAGATATGCAACATTAGCTGCACAATTCTATCATCTTAAATTTTATATTTAAAGAATAATCTGAGTTAATTTGAATGATTTCAGTTTTAGAGGTTTGACAGAAACAGGTATGAATCAGAAAGGTGGTGGAAGATATTAAGTAGTGTATGTAAGCAGGTAAAGATTACTTCCTGAAAAAAAAAAAGAGGTGTAAAGCACGGCCAGCAACAGTCACTTCCACCATGATTCAGTTGTAACCACAGAAATGTGTCTGGCTCAACTCTATCAGGAATGGTGATATTAGCTAAATAAAGTGCTTCCAGAAACTGATCATGAGGGATAGCTTAATGGTTGACTGAGACCTCTGCTAGTGTTGACAACAGCTGTGAGTTCTTGCAAGTGTTTATGGGCGGCTGTTATAAACAGAACTTCATGACAACCAGTAGAAGTAGTGTTAAAAAATTAAACTTGACAATAATCTTATTTTTCTTGATTTTAGAAGTTTAACATTTCTTTCTCAGTAACAACACGGATGTTTTGATAATCAAGTTAATCAATCAAGGTGCTAATTAAAGAAAAAAATTGATAATATTTTCTAATGATATAACAGAAAGTCAGTTTGAGCCTTGAGAGAGGAGATTACTTTACTGGAAAGACATTTATTTAATCCATGAAGCAATATTTGTTTCCGTGTTATAAATAAATAAATAGTTTTCATGAGTATTCAACAGTATCTTTATTCTTTTTTTATATAGAAGAAATGCTAACAGTTTTTATATTATATCCTTTTCACAGTAACAAATTGAAGTGTCCCATACTTTAAAATCAATACACTGAATTAATGAATTTCAAAGAATAATTTACAGCCAACATATATGAGTTAAAATATGTAGTTTTCTATATAGATTTACCATCAATATAAAACAAAAAATACAATAAAAATATTTGTTTGCAAAGTCCTTTATTTCTTAAAAGATCATGATAAAAATGAAAAATGTTTTTAAACAACTGCAATTTAATTAACCTGATGAAGAAACAATGAAGTAGAGAATAAAAATATTTTTGCAATTGATTCAACTTCAATTGTAATATATTTTTATCAAAACCAGAGTAAATATCTGGTTCCAATTCCAGTTGGATTTATTTCCTAGAAAAATACAGGGACTATATTTGTTATGAATAATTATTAATAATATTTCATCAGAGTTCTAACAAAATAAAACAGAAAAAAAGCAAAAGTTTAAGTACCAGAAACTGTGTAACATTTTGATTCTAGTGAAGATAAGCTAATTCACAGGAAATGTTTTCTTATCAAAGTGCCAATTTACAGGAAAAAAAAAAAAAAAAGGCTGCTATTTCTTTCTTTTAATTTTGCCATACAAAGCGGGACTATTTTAGTCTATGGTAGTGACCGGCTTGTATGGTTAATAGAAGAAAACAGAAGAACATCCTGAAGATGACTTATGCCAACAATCTAATGGAGACTGAGGGTAATGGAAGGCATCTATTTCTTTCCAGTTACCTAGATGTTAGCTAGCTTAAGTAACATTTTAACAGAAAGGATTGTTCAAAGGTGTTGCCACCTACAGTATTCCCAATGCAGACTATGAAGCAGAGACTTGATGTTATGGATGGTGATGACAAAGGACAGTATAAAGGATATTATCAAGGATAGATTTTGCTCCATAAAAATAAAGAATTAAAAAAATCAATAGATGTACATGGAGAGTCATGCATAAGTTTTAAGGATTTTATAAACTGCAAGTGGAATAGATCATGGTAGCACTGAGATTTGGTTTGTTTTAACAGGTCCTCTAGGTAGTAGGCAGATGCCTGAGGTTACTGAATTACTTGAGAGCTCATTGAGGAATGAAAATCAGATGTTTTCCAGGAGTGCTGGGGATTGAGCAACAGAAAGGGAATAAGCTACTGTGAGAATGTGAAACAAAGTGATTAAGTGGAAGCAGTCAGACTAGATGTTAACAGCCATCACTTCTGCCTTGAAAGTGATGAATTAAGTAAAGTCTGCATTGAACATTCACTCACTGAATGACAAATTTATGAGATGAAAAGGGGTTGTGTTTATTTAAAAGGATAAAATGTGTTCAGAAAAGACAAAGGGTCAAAGACATGACCCTACAGTGGCTAAATGTAAAACGTATTCAAGTTCTGTGCTTCTGTGTATCTTGTTGCACATGGCAACAAGATAATATACTTGTAATTAAAGAAAAAACTTGGATATTTATCTGCTACACTATACACTATACAAAATAATAATAATCAAAATGTAATAAAAAAGAATTAAAACACATTCAGAGTTTTAAAATCAAGGATTTATACAGAAAAAAAGATCTCATAGAGGTAGAAGTCTATTATAGAAGTTCTTTTCTTCAAAAGAATTAAAGTTAAAAATGCCCATTCTGTCAAATACTCCTTTCCAATAAAGAGAAAACAATTATCTCTATAGTATTTTTTTCTGTTTTTAATTCAACATATATAGAAAAAATAAGAAAAAGAACAAGGAGGGTGTTATGAGTGGTGAAAACATCACAAGTACAAGGCAATTGCTGTTGACAATGCCTCAATCCAGCAGGTCAGTACTGGTTCTGGCTCATGTCTCCAGCCATCAATGCGATATGACTGATTTTCTCAGATCTCAGTGAAAACTGTTGGGTTGTTTCATCCCATTTTGCTGATGCCATGCAGGAGGGCTAAACAATCTGGTTTAAGTCAACAAGTAGGAGTAAGGGGCTGGGCGGTAGGAAGGAACACATAAATATTAAGGTGGACAGAGGTGAAATTTTTTGTAGACTGATTTTTATATATATATTATATATATATATAAACAACTATAAAAATATATATACATTGTTGTTGTTCCCACTCATGAAGTAAGGTCAAGACATCACATTAAGTAAGTCTCGCAGTGCATACATGGCAGAAAGAGCCCCAGGGAAGCTATGCCATAGTCTCTTCACTTCTATAGGAATTTTCAATCTTCCATGTATTCTTTCCTGAGATTACAAAATGCACACAAGATAGAATAATGTTTTCTCTCTCTTTTATCTCTCTCTTTTTTTTTTTTTTTTTTTTTTTTTAAGTACATCTTATTTTGGTCCATTTCATTAAGTTATGCCTGCTTGTTAAACATGTTTTTAGTTGCCTAGAGTTAGAATTATTAACATTTTGATTTTGAATCAACACTCTAGTGTTGCTTCTAGTGCTGTCTGAAGATATTCAGATATTCCTTTTTGCCTTTCTTCTACAACTTTCCTAACACTTATCATCGTGCATTGTGACACTTGATAAGCTTTCATTTATTTTTATAGTGAATTACTTTCCTCACCTCTCTGTTTGAAAGGTGACAAACTTCCTGATTCTGTTCCTCCAGTTAATTTTTTCCCTTTCTTGGAATGGGTCATATCTTTGCTGCTACTTAAACAAAATACAGTTTACTCCTTAATTAGTTTAAGCTATGAGAGCCCTGGGCTCTTCCTAAATTCTTCTGGTACAGAGTTAGACATCAAGATGCGAGAATTAGCAAGCTAAATCTGCTGTTACATTAGTGTCTGGGCTGTGCATGTTCTTGAGAAAGCTCCTAGCTGAAGTGCCTATAGAGGCATTAGTAACATTCAGAAGAACAAAAAATATTTCAGTTGTTTCCCTCAACCCTTCAAATTTTGACATACTTTAGACATTGAATGTACTTTTTAATCTACCTTCCTAATCTTTGCCTTTCTTCCCTTTATAAAATATTTTATGCTTATGTAATTTATTTTTGATTGCACAGGATGAAAACTGATCATCATAAGTTTCTGTTTACTTCTCTAATGTTTCTGAGTGGAGGCTTGAACCAGAACTTCATTAGCTTTCAGAAAAATGTGAACCTCATCCTCACTGCTACCAACTGAGTCTTGACAGATGGGCTATGTTTATCAAGTTTACAAACGGATGATGCACACATTATTTTCTATTTATTAAGTATCTTCTTACTGTTCAAGCAGTATATGGATTTAAGGAAGAAAGGAGCAATGGACAATTGACAAAGTATACTCCTAAAAATAATAATTTGCTAACATTTCTACAGAAGCTTTTATTAACAATTCATAAAAAAAAATATCTCTGCTCTAAGCAGCAGATTGTTAGGGATTTGAGAAGAATAGACTGAAGTTTGAATGATTAAATAATTTAAAAGTCCAAATGCGGTGCTAAGTACATGAGAAACAGATCAGTGTCAGGCCAACTGTTTGCTCCCTGTTGTTTTAGGAAACAATGTTGGTGATTGGATCAGAAAGGAGGAAGGTGCTGTAAATGAGGATGCTCACAGGTGGTGAAATGATTAATGGTGGATCTAAACAGTACAGGTGTCTGGCAATTCTTGAAAAGGCCAGGAAATAAATGGGATATTTATTCTCTCTGTCAAGAAAAGGAAAAGTATGTGGCTGATTCTCCATCTCTACATATGAACTGTTCAGTAAACTGTTTTGTTGATTTATTATAGTAATATCAGCTAACATTCCTACAGAAAAAATAAAGATCTGTCATGATTTTCATTATAAGACACTATTTTAAGTATCTCTTGCTTTTTTTTAATAAAACAAAACAATCTTCCAGAACCTGCTATTTTTAGCATCATTTGATTTCCCAACTTGTTTCCTAATGGTTTGCTACTCATTCTTGAACTTGTCCTGCTGCTACATCTGTTGGTTGCTCGAATGTTTGTTTGTTTTTATTTCTCGGTCTTATTCATCCTACTTTCATTATTAACTATTATATATTATCTTTTTTTCTCTATTATCCTTCACCTCTGTGAATATCTTTACTGATGGGAGGTGTTTCACTGCACAAGGGCTGGACCTTGGACACTTGAATTTCCATTACTGCAAGTTAATCTCCAAGTCTCTTTCTAAGAAGTGAGTTTTTCCTCCTCCTTTCATCACCAAAGAAGGACAAGTAAACCCTAGCTTGGCTTGAACTGAGAGGCATTTACTGACAAAGAATAATGTTGACAGAAATGATACTTTTGTGTACTGCTGCAGACGAAAATTAATCTTATCAATATTGTCATCCACAGTGATTTTTAAAGATAAAAATGTTTTATAATAGACTGTTTAATTAATGTCTTCTTCCATGTAATTACTGGTTAACTTGGATTGCTCTCTTTATAAATTATTGTGTTAGATTCATCCTTGCTGCGTTTCATGCCTCTCAAAATTTTTAGCAGAGGAAATAATTTAAACTAATCTGATCTGAACTATGCTATTAATTCTGTGTGAGTGCTAATGTAGTTCTCTGAGCATGTTTGGGTAAAACTTAGGTTGTTACTGTCCTCTGCTTGGTGAAATTATTTGTGTTTATTATGGATAACCAATATATTAACAGTTCATACCGAGTCTGCAGCGTAGATGAAGAGAATATGCAAAAAAAAAAAAAAAAATCTATAATTCTGATGGAATATGTTTTTGTCACATTATTGCTACCATTCTTCATAGTAAATTCCTAACAAGATTAAGGTTTTCCTTTAAAGAATGAAATGTTAATAACAGTCTGAACTTTGCAGATTTTTTTCAGGCACTCCATCTCCAAGACTGATTTGTATTCCATATATTCCAAATAAAATAGATTTTTTTCTGAAATTCCCTTGAGAAAGAGGCTTTTTTTGTCTATCTATAGCAATATTAGAGAAAGGTTTTCTGGGAAAAACGTAATTTCACAAGAACTTATGAAAATGCCTGACGTCTAGACTATTATAAGAAATACATCTAGACAGATTTTAAATCTACCATTTGTAGTGTAAAGTCACAAAAACATGTTTTTCATTTTCCCTATTCAAACATAGAAAAAAAAAGCTTGCTAGGAACAATATTACTTATAATAAATGGATTTTTCACAATAATTCATGAACTTTCCTTAAGTTTTCTGTTAATCTACTTGCTCTCTTATTTAAAAAATGGAGAGAATATTTTAGACTTTTAATATTTTAGATATGAGCCTAAAGTATTCAAGAGCTGAAATATTTATTTCTTTTTTTATACAGCATTTATTATTTTTGTTTTTTAGTGAAAATTTTGTAACAGAAAAAAAAAAAAATTATGTTATTGTAGATTTGTTCCCTATCCTTGTTCCACTGGTTTTAGCAAGAAAGGAAACAGTTGCAACAGTAAAAACAACAAAATCATGATTTTGCATAGCATATTATATACTAACTTTATTCAGAACCCATCAGAATTTCATGACACTAAATTGTTAAAGAAGTAGTGTATTTAGATTTTTTTAAAAAGAATAATTTGTTTTTACCAAGTACTTGAGTAGCTTCTTATAAATATACTTGATGAAATAGATACATTCTTGTGAAAGTATTTTAATCCAATCAGAATTTTCCAAGGACAAAACATTCCACTCAGAATGATTTAATCATCTCTGTTTTCAATGTTTAATGGCATTTGTGAACTACTGTTGAGTGCATAGTGGTTTCTGTATTTGCCAATAGAGTAACTTCACTGTCTGGAAGTTACCCATTTCTCTAAAATGCTTTGAAATAATAGCTACTGTAATGCTAATTCCTTTTTAGTTAAAGAAACATTTAAATTGAAACACCATGTCACGTACCCCTTGTTTAGAGCAGTTCAGTGAAATACCTATTAGTGTCATTTATTCATAAGGATGATGAAACTGTCATCGTGTTATACAATTATATCTATGTATAAGTAGGAAGCTCTCCACAATGTTGCTGTTGGGAGGCTGATTAAGACTGTAGTTGAAGATCTTTAAATATAATGATTGACAACGGCAACCTGCGGGGAGAAAATGACAGATGCCAACAGGGCTTTCAGTTAATACCATTCTAGAAGATTTCATGCTTCAACTTTTATAGAAATCTCTGGCTTTGAAATTTGATTTCATTCGCCTTTTATTCCCGATTTCCTTGCATCCCATCAACACACATCTCAATTCCCTCACTTTTCTTTCTATCGCTTATGTCCTATTTGCTTGGTGTTGGTCACAAAGCTAATTGAATAGTCTGCCTCCATCCTTCAACCTTCTTCAAAACCACAGAGCAGATGGTCTTGCTATCACTTTGTCCAGCATTTGCAGCTTAAAGCCCAAACATAAAATTTCAGGAAACATAAATGTGTACTTTTTCATAGTTTTTTTTTTTTTTCTTTTGTTCTTCTCTGATGGTGTAATGAAAAGTCAGCCCAAAATGGAGAGAAATTTATTTCTGTGGATGCTTAACTTCTTGTATTTATAGCTCCACAGTTCTGCGTTTCTTGAGGGAAGAGGCAATGCTCACCTACTCACTCACACACACACACACACATACACAGACGACTGCGCTTTTTGGAGATGCTTGGCTGCCATCTTCACTTCCCTGCTATATAGGAATATACAGTTATAGCTGTAATATCTATACCAGTTCCAAGTTCAGCTACAGACTTTCTGGAAGGTGTTTCTGAGGGGTTTCTGCACATAGGATAACAAAGAGAGGAATTATTGCGTTAAGTCTCTTCATTTGTTTATATGTTTGTAAAAGATTACACTTTAGGTACTGGAGTGACAAACTTTGACGTAAGGAGTGTATGTATTTGAGGGAGAAAACATCTCATTCACATCTTTACTACGCTGTGTAGTTGCTAATTATTCAAAGGATTCCTGCCTCAGTCACGTTGTGCCCTAAATATTTAGACATTATATTGGGAGTCCTGGCTGGCAACAGGTTAACCATGAGGCAGTAAAGTGCCCTTGTGGCTCAGAAGGCCAATGGGATCCTGGCTGCAAGAGTAGCCTTGCCAGCAGGTCGAGAGAGATGATTCTCCACCTCTATTCAGCATCTAGAATACTGTGTGCAGTTCTGAGTTCCCCAGTACTCAGAACTCAGATGTTCCCCAGTACTCAGATGTGGAGCTTCTAGAGAGGGTCCAGCGTAGGGCCACAAAGATGTTTAAGGGACTGGAGCATCTATGGTATGAGGAAAGACTAAATGAGCTGGACCTGTTTAGCCTAGAGAAGATTGAGAGGAGATCTGATCAACATGTTCTGAGGAGTGACTGTAGGAAGGATGGGGCCAAACCTTCCCCCATGGTGGTCAGTGACAGGACAAGGGGTAATGGGTGTAAGTTGAAACATAGGAAGTTCCACCTCCATATGAGGAAGAACTTCTTTCCAGTGAGGGGACAGAGCCCTGGAATAGGCTGCCCAGAGAGGCTGTGGAGTCTCTTTCTCTGGAGATCTTTCAAACCTGCCTGGATGCCACCCTGTGCCATGTGCTCTAGGTGTCCCTGCTGGAGCAGCGGGGTGTTGGACTAAACCTCAACCCCTTCCAACCTCAACCATTCTGAATTTTGTGAAAGAAAAAAAAACACTAAGAGCAAATCTTACTGGAAAACTATTGCTGTATATCAGCTGTCTATCAGCATATCAAATAAGTGCCAGTCTACAGCTTGGACATAGAAATGGTCCTACAAAGTGCAACTGATATGTGTGTTGTAGACAGTTTTACAAACTTGAAACCCAAAGAGAGTGTTTGACAGAATGAATAGAGACTGGTCTACTTTGAGAAACTTTAGGGACATATCTACCTGCTCTTTCTCCTCCTTTTGTCTTTCATTTTGTCATCATGTGTGACTAAGGTGATGAATGAAAACACCACCAGTAATACCCAAAGCAATATATTTCTAAGAATTCCTGACTATGAAGTAGTGGAAGTGATGTATGCAAAATATATTTTGTTTTCAAAATATATTTTATTTTGGTCTGATGGAGATGTGTGCTGGATTTGAAATGTTTGGTGCTGATGTTTGTGCAAGCAAAATGCAAATAGCCTCCTTAGAGCCCATATGAGTAACAAGATTTCTTCATTATTGATATGTGGATAGCAGAAAGCTAAGATAGTTTACAATCTGAGCAAAGGTATTAAGTTAAATAAGTAAAGGGTTCACCACTTTATACAGCAGCATGTTCATATCACTGTAATTAAGATTGTGTCAGCATTTCCAATATAAATAATTTATGGTTTTGTAACTCAGCAGAAGAAGATCACTAGACTTGCTATATTTTAAATGAATTATTTGCTCAATGTAACTTTAAGAGCCAAGGCAGGAATGCTAAAACCTTTCTTCTAGGGCATTAGTGCGTATGCTAGACATTTCTGCTGCAGCCAACTTGTTAAAAATATTCCTTAGTCTAAATATGATGTACATGTGTACAGGAAAGGATAAATTTGGGATCTAGTCCAAGAACAGTAGTGACTATCAATATTTGTCAGATAATGAATAATAAGAAATCTTACACATTATAATTACTTACACATAGTACTTACAATGAGGACAAGTGAGAGTGCAGGAAGATAAGTTTTGATACTAGATGATCTGGGAATCCTGGGTTTGCATTCAGAAGATGAAAATATATACTCACTGTCCAGGACTCTTTCTAAAAAGTACTTAAGCATGCAGGTTTTTTATGGGCTCATGAGCCATCTTACTGACTTCATGCAGATTGCTCACATGGCTAAGCTGAAGTGCAGGCACAAATGTTTTATTGTGGCTGAGAGGCATACCTAGGAGACAAAAGAGAAAGAATGAGGTTGTAGCCAGGCAATGATGTCCATTAATTCAGCCATGTCATTATCATCATTCCCATAATTTTTCAGCATTCATCTGACTCTCTCCCTCCAAACAATTCTGAAAAATATATTAAAAAAAGAAAAACAGGAAAAGGACCAATCTTTCTGATAGCCTTAAACCAATTCTAGACATTATTATTATTTGCATAACTCCTTGTTAGTTTATCAGAGACAAGTATCTACTGGAATGTTTTAACACAGTCATTTTGTAAATTTTCTTTGTTTTTTTTTTTTAATGAACATTCCATGTATAAAGACACAGATTAATGATTTAAACTGAATGTATAAAAATTGATTTGCAAGTTGGTAAAATTTGGTAAAATGGTAAAATTCTCACTCTGAGTCTCTGAGCCCCCACATAATGTAATTTATTTTTTGCCATGTACCGCTAAAGGATATATTAAAGTATAAGATAAAGATATATGTACAAATAGGTGCGTTGCCTTAGAGTAAATGTTTTTGAAATAAGCACATCTGTAATGCTGTTGTAATTAACTGTGAAAATTAAAAAACTGAAAGATTTTATCCCAGAGTTCATTGTCAATTTAGTGTGATTCCACAGAAAGTCATATGTTTTGCATTGCAGACCCATTTTAAAAAGGACAGGACAACTTGTCCTGTTCAATTTTTACTTGTTTTATTCCTGGAAATTTTTTGTTCCCGAAAGTATATGTCTTCATGAAATTAGGGCAGAACTGGGGTATTCAGATTTGTTCTAGCATTGTGCCAATTGATTTCTTTGTGTGTTTTGAAAGGAATTATTTTTCCTTTTGCAGAAGAGATTTTTTCACCCTTTCATACCAAGACAAACAGATGAGAAGATGCACTACATTCTAGTTTGATAAATGCTCAGTTTAGTTTTTGTTCAGGAACAGAAAAGATTTAAGGACTAAAAGGAAAATAGAAAACCACATTAGGCAAAAGTGGAGATTGAATTTTCGAATAAAATGAGTTATGAACTAGAAGTTCTTCTATTCTTTAATAACTTCAGAGATCACAGAATCACAGAATTGTTGAGGTTGGAAGGGACCTCTAGAGATCATCTAGGCCAACCCCCTGCTCCAGTAGGGACAGCCAGAGCATGTGGCACAGTGTGGCATCCAGGTGAGTTTGGAAGATCTCCAGAGAAGCAGACTCCACAACCTCTCTGGGCAGCCTGTTCCAGGGCTCTGTCCCCTAACTGGAAAGAAGTCCTTCCTCATATGGAGGTGGAACTTCCTATTTTCAACTTCCACCCATTAACCCTCATCCTGTCACCAGCCACCACGGAGAAGAGCCTGGCCTCATCTTCCCTACCATGACCCCTCAGGTACTCGAACACGTTAGTCAAATCTCCTCACAGCCTTCTTTTCTCCAGTGATGACAATATGAATCCTGTGCCTGATCCAAGACAAATTTTTCCTTCTAACTGCCTTCTGTGGAAACATAGGTGCTGAAAAAGGATTTCATAGAGCTAAGATTCCATGAGAAATTGATATACCTTGTCAAACAAAAGATGTCCTGCAGTGGATGAGTTATTGCTGGTCAAAAGATATATGTGTTCCTTTTTAACTGTACACTGATTACATCTCTTCATTTTGTCCCTCTTTTTGCAATCTCCTGGGCACTAATGCCCTTCTAGCTTTCTAGAAGAACAATTCTTTAAATAACCCTGATATGAGGTAAATTGTAGAGAAAAAAAAAAAAAAAAAAAAGGCCTGTAGCAATCACATCTGATCACTCATCTTGTCAGCAGGGCTTGCTGTTGCTTTGGGTTTATTTTATCCACTCACATTAAAATAAAACAAAACAAAACAAAAAAGTGCACTGGATCATTGTATGATATGACCATATGATCCGAAGTTCTGTCATATTCACTCAGATGACTTCAGTCTCTGGAAATCAGCACAGATGCAATGTTTTCATCAGCAAACCTGAGGATGAGCTCATAAGGTGTCCTCAAAAAGTTTTAAAAGAGAAAAACTGTTTGAAAAGATCCTCTCAGGTTTAAAATCACTCAAGGAGCTGAAAAAGATGATACATCTTGATGAGAAGAAAATTCTTTGTGGTTTTCTTTAAAATTACACCAAGTAATAGGAAAAGAGCTCTAAAACTGCAGCCTTTGGAGCACATTTTAGCTCTCTGTGGAGGGTTTATTTGCAGAGGTACCTGTATGGTACGGTGTGATGGTCTCCCCAAATACCAGTCAAGCCTTCAGACATATATGTTGAAGCTGCTTTAAGTTTTGCTTTTGTATTTTGCCCCACTGCAGTGTCCAGTCTCTGAAATGATGTTTTGTTTTTATTTTGAAACCCTCTGAACATATTTGTTGTTTGTGAGTTAATCATGCCAGTCAAGGTTTTAATTCAATATTTTGATCCATTAAAAACAGGCCTCTGAAAGGAACGTAACTCATTTCTAATCATAGCACAAAGAGCTGTAATTTACGTAGCTATCCTCCATATAGGGAGTTTATAATGTTACAGTGTTGTTAATATATTCTGTGTTCAGATTGCTTTAAATATGAAGATGTAGATTTCAATATCATTCTATTCAACTTGACTGATGTTTGAAGGACACCTTGCCAGTTTTACCTGGGTTCATCGGACAGAGTTTTCTCCGTTTCCAGAAGGTTCCTGACTATTCCTGACTTTTCGGTAGTGCAGCAGTCAGTTTGTAATGCTGCTATTCGCCTTTTTCTGACCTTGATCATTAGTGCTGAGTCTTAAATCCCTAGGGAAAAGTTATGCACCAAAAAAGGAAGAAAAAACAAACCAAAAGTTGAGTTTATTCAGTAGATGGCAGTAAGAGCTAGCAAGAAGCCTGTAGGCTGGCCTCACAGGTCTTTTGCACATTAATCATACATACAGAAAATTCCACAAAGTACAAGCTGACAAAGACCTTGCTTTGCCACAATCAATCTTTATTCACCACTAGATTAAAGTGGTTAGATACACTTGATTGCCTCAGGTTCAGGATAAAGCTTATAAATAACTACATGTGTGTAATCTGCTTAAATTTGTGCCATTCCATTTTTGTATTGTATTTTTTTTAACTGAGGTTGGGGTGTAATCCATTTATTCTTAGCTTTCCACCCAGTCCATCTGTCACCTTGACAGTGAAGCTGTAATTTTAATGTTTGGCTGTGTAAATGTTTAAAGCTTCATTCTTTTATTTACAAAGGAGAAGGATACAGCTAATAGAGTGTAGCTGAAAGGGGACTGTCTCTGCTCTCTTGTCTTTACTCCAAGACTTTCATTGCTGTGTGTCTTTGTGTTTTAAACTGAAATGGCACCAGAATGGTGGAGTAAATGCTGCATTGTACTGCAAAATCCATTTTGGACAGCTCAATTCTCCAGACTGCTCTGCTTTTACCTGTTGACAATGTACAAAGGATGTTCTCATTATTCGCTTTGGAAAGTTATCAGTGCAAATGTTTTCTGAACATACAGTCAGTAACAGGAATTGTGTAAGTCCGGTCAAAATAAAGAGAAATGATGTGGATCCATTTTCCAGTTCACTCTATAATGAAATGGTTTATCTAGAAATATATGTTAAGGTCTGTGTAATGTTGCAGATTGTTTTTGGCCTAAATACATAAAAATATGAACTCTGTATTTTACTTCTTAGACTCACCAAGGGTTTTGACTCTATTTGCTCAACCCATGAGTTTTTGTAGCAGTCATGCTCATGATGTTTTCACAGTATAACATCTAAAATATATAACACATACATCCATGCATACATACATATATATATATATAGTCACAAGAAAAAAAAAAAAAGAAAAATGTTAAATGAGGGAGAAATTAGTTGTGGCATTTAGCTATAAATGTAGAAGTTTATATGGAGGTTAGAACAGGAAAGAGCCATCTCTGAAACAAAGACTTTCATGGGAATGCATGGTTCCTGCTAGAAGTAAATAGATTCAGGGCAGATCCATATACTTGTGAAATCTCTAGTTAGCAAAAGAATCAGATAACCACAAAAAAAGACATTTATGTATGTATGTATGAATGCGATTACAAAATACTGACAGAATTCATTTCTGACAGAACTACTACAGAGCTTCTGACAAGCTGCAATTACTGTTTGGGTGCTTGCGTGCAGAATCACAGCTACCGCGGTTCAAATGCAGATGCCACGTTTCAAGCAGCCTGCACAGCCCTAATCACTAAGTGGGGAGCCAGTTGCTCTGTGGAAATGAGCGGAGCAGAACAAGCATCCCCCTAGAGCACATCGATGTTTTACATTCTGCCGGAATCCGCCAGCGTGTGTCACGCTGGCATTCAAAGAAAACAACAGGTGGTGATTTCAGATTTCCCAGGTGAGGACCGCAATTAGTTGATCAGACCACAGTTGCCTTTTACCCTGGGGCAAATGCAAACACGCAGGATTGGGCCTTGCGGTCGCGCTTCATTGCTGTTAGCTTCTGACAGTTAGCTTCTGACACCACCAGCTTAAACTACATCTCCTTTCCAGGCAGATAACTTTATCCTTTTGCCAAGGACACTCACATCAGTCACAGTATTCTTTGTCAGCTATGGCTGTGTGAGAATCATTCTCTTTTAACTCTTCAATAAGTAGACATATTTTACTGACAGCTTCTTTTCATTCCACAGTTTTTGAATTGTTTTATTTTTTATTCTTTTAAGCATTTTCTTCACATTAAAACTAAAACAGCATTCTTTAAAAAATGTCCCTTATTAATCAAATGCCAGAGACTACACAATAGACTTCAGTAAAAGCTGAGATTTATTCACTGTACGTACAAGACATTTGAACAGCTGGTAATTTAATCTCTTTCTCTCTCTCTCTTTTTTTTTTTTTTCTTTTTCTTTCTGTTTTCCTTATCAAGTGATTGGTAAGCTGTAGAAAACTCTATCCATTTCCTTGATTAATATTCTACTTTTGGTTCCCTTGTCAGCATTAAGGTTATAAAAACATAGTAGTACTCATGAAATAGACAATATTCCATGGAGAAGACAAGAATGTTAAATATACATAGTATTTTTTTGACAAAACTGTTGACACAGGCTGAAAAGAAGAAAGAGATAATAGCACAATATTAACAGCTTATGGGGAAAGGGTTCTCATCTTTGTATTTTAATGATCTCATATTTGTTTTACACTGACAGGAAAATTGGAACCTATATCTCTTTAATAAAACAAAGCTTAAAAGAATTATCAGAATTTCACTAATGTTTCTCCATATTTCATGTTCACAGCTAGAACTGACTGAAATTGTTAAAAAGTTGAGCAGATCAGAGTGAACTTAAGTTTACGTTTTTAAGTTTTAAATAATGCCTGGGATCAAAATGTATCCCACCTTACTCATTTCAAGTGATGATCAGACACATTTTGTCTTGCTTCCCTGTTTAAACCCATATTCAAAGGACTCATATGAGTTCTGTTAATAACTTATTAGTGCCAAATAAAAATAAGATATTCAGAAGTATCTTTCTCTTCATTGTGGGTTTTGCATTGGAATATTATAATGAATAAATATCTGTCTCGGGAAACAGGTATTTATAGTATTAATTTTACTTATTAGTAGCATAACTTTATCATTAGTGACAAAATGATATAATAGGTTAATGATTTCTGAAAGTGAACAACAGAAATCATGTTCCCTATCAAAATGATGTTAATATGTTTGAAAATTAGAAACACAGAAGACAACTAAAGACAATCTAACAAGTTACCCTCACTATTTGTAAATAAGAAAAAAAATAAAGGAAGAGAGAGAAGGCTAGTGGCACAGAAATTGCAGTGGGAGGAAACAAAACACTTGCTGTACAGAGGTATTTTTTCTATAAAGCATTGAAATTAAAAGTTAACCCCCAATGTTCCTTCTTATTTCAAAATATTGATGCTTACAGCAGTCACTCCATTTAAATTGCATTATATTCACACACGCTACAATATCAGCAGCATTATATTACAAAAGTATTTTATTAGACAGAAAACATTTGAGTCTCTATTAGTGCTCCATTGAGAAATATCCACCTCTTTTATTAAACAGATTCATATAAGACAAAGATTCTGTATTTATTGTCTTGTGGCAATGTCATTTGATCAAACTGTCAATCCTTTGTATATGCAATTGTGTTAACTGCCGTTCAAAAGGCAGGTGCCTGGCAATACCTTTTTCACTTTTCTTCCTGCAAGCATACTCATCTATCATTCACTAAATATACTGTCTTTACTTTAACAGTATAATTGAGTGTAAAAGTATAAGGAAAGTGCTGTGACTTACTCAAATTTTACAAGACTTTGAGGAATAATATGACACATTTTGAGACAATTTTGTGTGTGTATGTGTGTCTGTCTGTCTTTCATCAATAAACTGTCTGCTTGCAAAGCAGTTCTCTTTTAAATGACTGCATGCTCTGCCCTCCAAGACATTATGGTTTTGCTATGCAATGTAAGTGTATTGATTATAAAGTGGGTGGAAAACTGCCTGGTCACAAAGTGTCAGCAGGGCAACATCCAGCTGGGACTCATTTATTGGTAGTGTCTCAGGGTTCATTAGTGGGGTCAGCATGTTCAACAGCTTCTTTGAGCTGATGAGATGATGAGAAAAAGTGCACTCAGCAAGTTTCCTGAAAATACGAAACTGGTAGAATCTGTTGATACAGTGGATAGGAGGTCTCCTCTTCAGAAGGATCTGAACAGACTGGAGAAATCGGCTGACAAGAAGCTAGTGAGGATCAGCAAAAGTGAATACAAAGTCCCGCATCTGTGAAGGAAAAACTCATTGCGAAGAACAGGTTGGGTACTGATTGACAGGAAAGTACCTTTTCCGAAAAAGACCTGAGGGTCCTGATTGGCGACAAATTCAACACTTTGAAGGGAGTGTGCCCTTGCAGCAAAGGCCAACCACATTGTGGGCTATACTACCAAAAATGAGCCAGCAATGAGAGATTATAACAAAGATGGGTAAGAAGTTACCTTGACCAGAGAGACTGCTTCCAAGAAGGCGAGTGATTGAAGATCATTTTACCAAAGAAGTGCTAGCCATTACTGCAAACAGGAACTGTTTTCTGTAATATTGAGATATCATCATTATAAACTGTAAGCCAACTGATAGAGGAAGGAATATTTTAGTTTTGCTTTAAGTTTTATTTGAAGAGTAGCCTGTAAAAATAATGCTTTTTCTCTATATTACTAGAATTCAACTATTTCAGTTGGATGCTCTTGAGCATGTAACCATTAAAGGAAATATTCTGAAGATATGTCTATTTAACATAGCATAATACCGTGTCTACAATTCTGACCTACAGGCTGAGGTGCTGGTTTCATTAAAGTAATAGTTTTGTTTGCTTGGGTTTTGTTTGTTTGTTTCTTTGTTTTTTATTTTAACCAAGTTCAGTACTTCTATGTTTAATATAGCTTGTTTATGTCTTTTCTGATAGTGGATTAACACTATGTTCTCCTGAAAGTATTGTTTTGAGAGAGAGAGTTGCCCTTGAAAAATCACTTATGTATTATCTGAACTGACTCTTTGGGAGACGTACTCATGATTTGTTTTTTTTTCTGATATTATGATCCTTCAAAAATTTATAGATCAATTAAATTCTGGTAACATTTCATACAACAAATACTGTTCTTGGAAACTAGAGCTAAGAGAGCTGGATGGACTTATAAATATTAATAAGTGCTCTTACTAGGAATTTGAATTGAGCAAACAAACAAACAGTCTTACTCATCCTTTTCAAAAATCACATCCCCATATAAGTTTTTATAGGCTTTTATTTTGAAAAATTTTACACTTGTTCAATAAGAGTTTGGAAAATGAAGGATTATTCAATGTAATTTAAAAAGAAAGACAAGACCCACAAGATTAGTTATGTTTAATTTTTTTAAAGTAACAAAATGTTTTTAAAATGCATTATTAGAATTCAGAATATGCCAAGATGGAGGATGTTTCTTTGTGCATGTGAAGAAAATATCTTTAGCTGTGTATTGAACATTTTTAATATCTATCCTATTATTTTTTTCCCCTGAAAGTCCCTCCTGATGGGTCTCTCACAGTAGACTCGGCCTACCTATGTTGATTCTGACATTGCCATTTTAATCATATTTGTATCTTTATTCTGCATTAATTTATAGGAAAAAAAATGCTTAGTAATATGGATCACTTTTGAGTAAAAGACACCAGTGGTCTTGTTTCTATGGCAATGGATCAGCCATTTGCCAGTGAAATCAAAATATTTAATAAAACAAACAAATCATCCTATAGACAAACCTTTAAGTTTTCTTTTACTAATCTCACCTTCATTTTTAAAAATATTTTTTAGGTAGGACAAGTTTTTGCATTAGTGTTAGTAATTTCTATTTGAAATAGTGTTGTAATTAAAGAAAAATCCAAAAGTGATATGTGATAACTGCTTTTATAATTACAAAGGCATCACGAAAAACTAGGTCATATCTTCAGTGATATGGTGTATTTGGTGGTGCAGGTGTTCAATTGAAATTATTTGGTGTCATTTTTAACCTTAAATTAGCAGGAGGATGAAACCTGGGTGAGTTTGGAAGGCATCCTCAGAAGTTTTAGAAAGGAAAACTAAACATATTCTATACTCAGTATATTTGAAAGGAGAGTTTTAAGTCACCTCCTACTATCATGGCAAGAGTATTTATCTGATCATCTCTGATATCATTTAATAGTTTCTGAGCTTAATCTTCATTTTATGACACTTGTTATCCCCCTCCCCCCCCAAAAAAAAGTAGGAGTATTTTAACATTGGTTTTGAATAGTATTAATTATATACGAGATAGAAAGACTTAAAAAAAAAAAAAAAAAACACAGCTCAAGATAGAATTGCAGAACTTTGGCAAAGTGTTTACTTTCTTTTACATTCATTAATCTGTTACCATTAATCACATCTTTAGTACTATTCATTTGTTTACAGTACCTAATGTCATTTGAGATGCCTTAGAGTACCTAAGATAGTCATATGTAGTTCATAGATAGGAGAGAGGACTTACAGGATTTTTCTGAGCAACATCTAGAAGTTTAAGAGTATTGCCTAGTACCTAAAGCTACACCATATAGCTTAAGCTCAGGCAGTTGACTTCCATCCTCTCCTTTTCTTTTCTCTTTTCTCTCTTTTCTCTTTTCTCTTTTTTGTGTTTTCTCTTTTCTCGTTTCTCTTTTCTCTTTTCTCTTTTTCCCTTTCGTTTCCTTT
>JAWLRI010000998.1:1150971-1161973 GCA_034781795.1 Crypturellus tataupa
CTTCTTGTACTGTGGGGCCCAGAACTGGACACAGTACTCCAGATGTGGCCTCACCAGGGCTGAGTAGAGGGGTAGGTTTCACAGAACTTTTTTTTTTTTCTAGTTTCATAAGTTTATCTTGAGAAGGAATACTCTTTTACCTAGTTTCACCTATGCCAAGGTAATTCTAATATAGGGGAGTTAGTATTGAAGCTATCTATCTTGTATGCATCCAAAGCTTAACTTCTAAAATATCCATTTCTCATCTGAAAGCCTTAGGAAATGGAAATACAATCATTTCCCACCATAATTTGCTTCACTGTTTATAGTATATGACTGATGACAGCCTCAGTTCTTTCCTGCCTGGGAATATTTGGGTGAGCATATTTTATCAGCAAGGATTTTCTGTCTGCTTCAAAATCATCAATGTATATTCTGAACAGGACCATTTTTACTTGACTTTGTACTAACATTTTAAGTAACATTTTTTTTTCTTTGTGGCCTCATTATTAATAACTAGTTATTGTAAAATTTCCTGCTATTCACTTTTTAATCTCATTAGCCTGTCTCTATTAAATTTCTAATCACATCACAGGGAAAAATCAAGTTTCTTTGATGAGATATATTTTCCAAAAGTCATATTTACTGGTTTAAAATTACCAGTTGATTTTTCTTTGTTGGATTTTCCCAAGCATTTCTCTCAATTATTATTAAATTTGAGAATATTTCTTTGACTTGGTATGACATGAATATAACAGTTCTGCTTATTTCCAGCAATAGAAAAGAACTATTTACAGAATATTTCCTTCCTTCCTTCCTTCCTTCCTTCCTTCCTTCCTTCCTTCCTTCCTTCCTTCCTTCCTTCCTTCCTTCCTTCCCTCTACAATGTAGAGTGTCAGGACTTAGGGATATCAGGATACTCAAAGCTTTGTTCTAATATATGGTACTGCCAGCTATAGTTTCCACTTAATTTTCATGCACTATCCATTTTCTATAATTCTCAACTGATATTTAACTTGCCCCCAGCCTCTCTTTTTCTTACATTGCGTTGATATTTCTAATTACTTCCTTCACTTTGCAATTGACCTAGAATTAGATTTTAGTAAAATTAGCATTTACATGCTTTATTTTCCATTTTAAAAAGTCTTTTTTTCCTCTGAAACAGAAAAAGGTGAGCTCTGTTGAAAGGGGACTCATGGCCTTTAGATGACATTTTAACATGCACTTGTGAACCAAGTTGTGTAAATAATTTTTGGGTGAAGAGAGTTACTGTAAAAAAAATAACAGAATGAGTCATTATGTCAGATTATTGCACACTATAGAACAAATAAATAAATAAATTATGATCTGTTTTTAAATTATTTAGTGCAAATAGAAACAATGACAGAAAAGTGATCCATCTATTGGCAGACTGACTTATTTGACATGAATCATTATATACTTTTTCTAAAAATGAAGGTTGATTCAAAAATCAGGAGAAAAATCTGTTGTTTTTCAAAAAAAACATAGAAACATCTATTAACATATCTATTAATGTTTTGGTTTATCTATTTGGAAGATATGTGTATAAAGGCATCTAAAAAGGGGAGTTGATGTTTGATGCTACATGAATGATATACTCACAGATATGAACTTATTTTATTCGCTCTAACTCATCCATAATTGTTCTTCATAAAAATCCAATATAGATTCAGAAAACACTTAATAAGCATTATATATTTTAACATAGATATATCTAGATACATAGACAAAAATCTCTCTATATATTCTATATAGAAAATGTAGATTAAAACATACTCCTAGATAGAGTGAACTGTTGCATGCAATTGCTCTATTACCAAATGTAAGACAAACAATATGAGCATGGAAATATGAACAATAGAAAATGTATTTAACTATCAAGACCTACAGAAAATTTGAGTTTGGAAAGGGTTTCTGGAAGTCATCTGTACCAAAATCCTACCTGATACAGGGCAAAATCAAAGTTAGATCAGTTTGTTGATGACCACATCCAACTGAGTTCTGAAGTCTCTGGGCCACTTGTGATGTAATCACTTTCACTCTTATTTTTTCTCTTATGTTCAAAACAAGATTTCCCTTGTTGCACCTGTGACCTTGGCCTTTCTACTGTGTACCTCTGAGAAGAATCTGGCTTGAGTTTCTCTAATCTTCCTTTAGGAAATGAAAAAGTTGAAATCCCTCTTTACCCCTCTCTTCTCCAGAATTATCGAGTCCTGTCAACCCATTCCTCCAGTCTGTCCAGTTCCCTTTTGTACAGCCACCGTGCCCTCCAATATATCAACCACTCGTCCCAAACTGCTATCATCTTCAAGTCAGCTTGTCATCAAAAATCAGGAATAAACCTCTTAGCACCAATGTAGTATTAAGAAACAGGCATTCACTTTATTGCAGTGCTGCGGGGATAGCTCCACCTATCATGCACACTCTAAGGTGCACTTGCTAAAACTTTTATTTCTCTTATCTACATATGCATAAGGTCTAGAAGTGATCATACATATTCATTCTATTTCCTGGAACTAATTATACTATAGTCCACTCTTGTGTGTATGCGCCCTCTACCCCTTTGTTGGTCTCTGGTGGACTTTTGAGACCCCCTGGTGGTCGTCTCACTGTGTCCACTTGATGTCATCCCAGAATTCACTTCCATATATGGGCCTATTTTGGCTCAGAGGCCCTGTTTTGGCCCTACTGCCCAGTTCCAGACAGTTCTTTGGAGATACAGTGGTCCTTATCCTAATCTTCAAATGGTCTTTGCTGTTCTTGTTCGTATTCTCTC
This sequence comes from Crypturellus tataupa, assembly GCA_034781795.1. NCBI lineage: Eukaryota > Metazoa > Chordata > Aves > Tinamiformes > Tinamidae > Crypturellus > Crypturellus tataupa. Next base: position 1,153,748 of record JAWLRI010000998.1, read on the forward strand.
ATGATATCCCAGGAACATCTGCTGTTTTGTCTGTACATTCCAGTGATGACAGCGAAAACAAGTCCTTGGGTGCATTCTCTTCTAGGGTTTCTCATAACAAGCTCAGTGTGAATTCTGCCTTGCTGTCCAGGTTAAACTTTAAATAAACAGTCCTAATCCCATTACTGAACCATGAGGAACATCACTTATAATTGTCTGTCATTTAAATTTTAAATCACTGATCACTTCTCATCTTCCTGGTAGTTCGACCATTTTTTTGCACACTTTATAATTCCATCTTCTAGTTCATAGTATACCAGTTTGGTTTTAAAATACTATTAGAAAGCAAATATATTAACAAAGTATGATGTGTACATGTTAAATTTCTGCTAGCTGCTCCCAGTCTCCTCCATGTGCTTTATGTGCCTCTGGGAAGAGGACCTTCCCAGAGCCTGAGGGGAGTTTGACTGGCCTGTATTATAATCTGATTCCTTGATTCCTTTAGAGTTTTCTACTTTTTGAGGATGAGCATGGCATTTGCCTTTTATAGATCATCAAGGAACTTCACTGGACACTACTATTTTTTTAATGAGGATAACAAGAAGAAAGATGACAGTGACATCACCCAGCTACCTTAGCATCTTTAGATACAGCCTGTCTGGTCCCATGACCTATGTATGACCTTTTATGATGTATGTATGATCTTTTATTGTGATATCTGTTCCTCTATTCTTCCAAATAAGTGTGAAGACACGAGACACAAGAGCTGACAATAACATCAATGACATCAATGATTTAAGGAGACACTAATTTCCTCTTGTGCCTGCCATTTATCTGCTGTTCTTCCTTAAACCCACATTTTACTTTCTCTTCCTTTTGCTGCTGACATGCCTGTATAAACCATGCTTGTTGTCCTTTACATCCCTCAACACTTTCAAATTCTGCTGAGCTTTGTCCTTAATTGTAGTCCTGCCTGAGTACCTCTGCGTTTCTGCTTCAAAGCCTACTCCTGAGTACCTTTTGCTGATTTCTTTTCTTTGAGTTCAAGGTGTTCCTTATTCCACCAAGGCAGTCTGCTGCTACGTCTGCTTGAATGCATAATTCTTAAAGATGAAGCATAATTCTTAAAGCATAATTCTTAAAGAAAAGATGTCTTTAAAAATTTGGCAGCTCACCAGGACTGTTTTAACCTAAAAGGTAGGGAATCCTCCAAAGAGAAAAGTTTATGTGAAAAATGTTGAACTTCCGAGTGACAAAGGCCCTATTATTACTTTCCTTCTTACCTCCCTCAGGTTTCTTTTCTTACCTCCCTCAGGTTTTTAACATTCTACCATCCCGTGATTACTGCAGCTGAGAATGTAATAGAGTATCAAATCCCTGAACAGTTCCTCCTTGTTTGTTTACAGCACATTAAGCAGAACTTCCTCCCTATCCATGTTACAAAATTATTCCTGACATATCCCAGAAATCTCTTGTAATTCCTATGCTTTCAGTGCTGCCATTCTGGCAGATTTTGTGAAGATTAAAAGCTCCCTATAAAAATCAGAGCTTGAAATTGGGAGATTTTGCAAGGAAGATTTGCCTATGTAATCTTCATGACAGGATGACCTGTAGTAGATTCCCAGATGTCTCTCTTTTTGACCTCTGTTCTGATCCCAGCACACAAGCCGGACATTGCAACACTCTGTGTGTTCAAGCTGTTCTTTTGCACAGAGGTTGACTCTCTATGTTCCTTTCCTAAAGAGGCTGTACCATCCATAGTAATGTTGTAGCTGTGTGAGATATTCCCCATGTGTGCATAACTCCAGTGATCTCACAGCTCTGTGGTAGTGCAGGGATGGCTGGTTTCTTTTGGTCATGTGTGTGTCCTGCCACTTGAGATGGGCCCCAGGGGCTTTCTTAGGATTAGTAAGAGATTCTCTCTTGTGGTCCTCTCACAGTTTTATTTTTCCCCTATTTCCCTTTTATTCACTTACTCAATTGGTTTTAGTGTTTTGTTACCTAGGGAATGTAATTGCACTGTCTCTTATGCCAAAGCATTAAGTAGAATCTAAAAGTAATTCATCAAAAATATTTTTTGCTCTATGGGTAGACCATTTATTGAATCTTCAAGGTTCAAAATACCACCTTCAGTAGCATATGAGTGTTTGTAGTTATACACACAAAATACTCTGACACCTGAACATTAAATAAGACTGAGGAGAAGATATGGAAGATCAGAGAACCTATTCATTGTAGTATAAGAGCTCAAAGAAATAGGGACACTCAAGGGACAAGATCCCCTCTTCCTGCTGCCCCCACCAAAAAAAAACCCCACAATATATAGATTACACACTCAACTGCCTTTCTTTTTAGGAAGGAGGGCAGAGATAGCTGAGTGAAGGTTCAGTTCTCTTCTGATATTCATTCAAATGTAAAATGTAATTTAAAAGAAGAAAGACCCAGTGATATCATTTCTTTGCTCCTTGATCTAAAAAGGAAATCATCAAAGGATACCAGAACAATAAAAATTGTTACTTATAGTGAGCTCAAATGGCACAAGTAATGAGGCTTTCAGCTACTCTTTCACAAGGATATATTCTGAAAGTTTGTGTCCCTGATAAGACCATATTTACCTCCTGGGAACTTTCAAAACACAAAGAATACTGAATGTCTCTTGTTTCTTAAAATCAACCTGAAAATCTTTTTAAAAAGTAATCTCCTGTGCAATGAAATGAATAATGTGTTAACAGCTAGAAGAGTTGGAAGTAGAGTCAATGAATTCCATTTTACCAGTAATAGCCTTTTTGAATTTATTGCAAATAATATTCATCTTAACTTATGTAACCATTTGTTAAGAGTGCAGTTTGCAGGTGACATAAATAACACAAATAGCCAAACCAGTAATGTTGATATGCAGGCATTGGGAACTCTTGCTCCACTGCACCTGGTTCAATGAGAATATTATCTATAAAGTAGCTTTTTAGTAACTGGACATATATTTCCTATTTAAAAGCATAAAGTAGATATTTTTTAGCTGTGCAGCTATCCTCTGTTAATATTTAAACCTCCTTAATTTATTACAAGGCTAAATAGTGAGAATTTATTCCTTCATGTTAGAACAACAACAAAAATAATAGTTTTGGGTATTGAGAGGAAATGAATTTACATCTATTGTGGAAGAACAGAATAATTTGAATTATCAAAATACAAATACAAGCTGTTATATTTTACTGGGAAAAATCTTAAGAAAGAAAAAGAAAAGGACAACTTAACAAGTGTACAATGAACTTTGTTTTCAATTCCTAATGCAGTTCCTCATTTGTCACATTTTCAAAATTTATTGAATTTTCTTCAGAATTGTATGTTGTTTTTTGACATCACCCAAGCACACAGTGGTTAATATTACAAAATATTGTTCATATTTTCCTAAGCTTTCATGATTATTCAAACAGAGTCTTGATGGAAATTGGTGATAACATTAACTGTCAATTCATCTTTAGAATCAGATTCAATTGACAGATACTATTATGAAATGCATCCTGATCTTTCCTTGAGTGAAAATTTCTTGCCTTACTAAACAGATAGTGTCCACATATGAAGGACATCAAAAATCAAAGAATTTAACAGTTTAAAGATGACTAGAAATGAATAAATATCTTCATCTTAGAGACAGGCAGAGTTCTATCTTATAGATTTTTCCCTTATTTATTTATTTTAAAGAAAATGTAGTTCAAAATCATTTCTAGTGTCATTTATCACCTTTCCTAGATGTCTCTTTAGATATGATTCCAGAGACATACAAAAGTAGTATCTTGTTTTTTGAGCCACTACTTCTCATCCATATTTCTATCCTGGTTGATCTCTGTCACCTCTAATGCTTACTTATTCTAAAGAACATGTAAAATATATGAGAACTGGCTTCTTTGATTATACTGAAAAATTGATATTGTTAGTTTGTTATCTTTGCAGACATAGCATGCTTATCTGCAGGCATGAGAAAGCTCTACACCATTCAGAGATAACCTAATTAGTATTTTCATCAAATTATAGAGGATAATTTTCCCTTATTTCAAAGCCTAATTGAAAATAGAATTAATCTTATTTGATTTTTATGAATAAATAAATAAATAAAACCCCTACATTGTTGTTGTTTTTGAACCACAATAAATATCACTTTGGTTTGGAAAAAAAGTACAAAGAAAAACAAAATAAATACTCTTTGTCTAGTAACAAAGAAATATTATAAGATTTACCAAGGATTCCCTCATGCCTTTAAGAAATAGGTAATTGAATTTTCGTGTCAACACACTATTGAGGATGCTCTCTGTTAATCCTACTTTCAATTCTGACTTAATCAGGGAGCCATATAAACTATTTCTGTAATAAGAAAAAGCCAGCTTTTAACATCCCAATCACATCCCAATCACAGAGTTTCACAGCTCCTTCTATTACTTCCATAGAATCCTCTAAGGTAGCTTCACCTTCTGATTTTCACGCATGGAGCTGGGAAAGCTTCCAAAGCTTCTGAAGAGGGAAAATATGAATGAGATGCAAGACTATCGGGTTTGCAAAGTATGACATTCTTTTTTTTTTTTTTTTTTTTAACTAGATTAGGTGGATCTAGCTGGATTAGCTAGGTAAAAGCTGGCCTACCTGTAATTTCATGAAATATGAGAGTGATATTGTTTCACCTGAGCTTTGCTCATAAAATAAAAAAGACTCCAGATATATCTTGTATGAGGTGATCACTACAAGAATGAGAACCTATCCATTTTCTATACCAAGAATATAATTTTGTCATTTTCCTTTTAAAACTATGGTTTAAATAACAATTTATGTATAGAACCAATAAAAGTGCTGAAAAAGGCAATGGTGAAATGAATTTTTCATTGTAGCTCTACCACCTTCACTAAGTTTGAAGATATTATTCACACCACCCCTCACCTCCTAAAATAAAGGCACTAAAAAAATAATCAATATTTAGGAGGAGTAGAATGACTGATTTCTTCAATATTTGTGAATAAGGTCTTTTAGAAAAAGATGTCGTAAATCGAATTTATTCAATTAGAGCTGAGTCTGAATCTGAGACTCTGAGTACAATGGCATGTGTGTTGTGGAAAGTTTATGCATTTTTTATATACCGATCATTAATATTTCAAACTTGCTTCATTAGAGTACTGCATCACAGTACAGCCGTTATATTTGATAAACACCAAGTCTTGCTTAATTGATGGTATTCTGGTAATTGGACAAAATAAGTCATGTTTCCTTAGTTTTGTTATTCACCTTTCCACTGTACGAAAAGATTATTCACATGGCTAAAATTCAATCCTTCTTCTGATATCTTCCTCTCTTTATTAACTGTTCAGTCATTTTATTGTAAGTGCTTTTTTCTTTATGTCCTTTTCTAATGCAAACAGAGTAATTATATATATCCCCCCAATATGGATGCGGTTCTGATAAAGACTACATAATGTCATTCCCACAATATTGTTCCCATTTTGGCACATCACACAGACTTCTTATAGGCTCTGCAATGGCAACATAAAAACAAACTTGCTTCTGGATGTTGTAAATTCAGTGTAACAAAACAAAGGGCTTCATCTTGCTCCATTGTGATTCATGACAATCATTGAACTAATTTTTAAAGTTACAGTGTTTGTAGGATATGGTCATTTAGGCTGCCTCTTGCTTCTTCTGGTTTTCTTTTTTCCCTTTTTTTTAAACCATTTTTCAATAAAACCTAACAACAAATCTGTAAATCTGTAAATCTGTAAATCAATAAACAAATCATATAAACATCTCTTATTGGCTGATGCAAATGATAAAAGCTTATCATTTTCACTCACCAAATACCTCTCTAAATGTTTATATATCATTTAATGCACTCTATGCATGATTCAGATTTTTGCTTTCACATTACTATAATATAATATTTAAATAATAGTAAGGTAAGGCACAGAGTCCTTACTTTTAGTTTTTACTGCTTCTGCATTTCCTAGACCTGTTAGCTGTAGTAGTGAGAGTGCCTAAATCACCAGCTGCTGAGAGCAGCCTGGCCAGAAATGAAGGTGACACAAATATCATGAAGCCTGTTCTCACTACATTTTCAGTGCATTCTGGCATAATCAAGAAGCTTAGATTATTCATAAAACTTTAGATGAACTTTTGGAAGGCTATGGTAACTGACCTATCAAAGTCTTTGAAAATCACCTATTGCTGTTTAAACTTGAGCAGTTTGGTTGACAGTCTGTAGACTGCCTATATTAATAAAAACAAGTCACTTGTTACACTGTCTGTGTGAGGAGTTTCTAGTTTAATCCCTATTTTCTATATTTTCTGCATGAATGGTATCCACTTTAAAAACTCAGACACTGACTAGGGGTTAGAGGTTTTATATTCTTTTGCATAAGATAATAAAAACACAGCTGCCTGGGTTTGGCTTACTGCAGGTAAATTATACATTCCTGTCTTCACATTTTTCATCTCAACTTTTTTTTAAAGTATCTTATATATATCTGAAAGGACTGTAGAGATGGGGGCAGAAAACCTACGTTGACTAGTTTGATCCTAGATGTAGGGATCAAATGATCACACTGACATCTATTCAATACATATTTCTTAAACTTAATATATTCAACAGTATTTCTAAAACTGTATTTGAGAATCTGAACACCTGAGTTTCATTTGCAACTTATCACCTTCAGAACTTTTCAGAAATGTTTGCAGTTTACAGCTCTTATCTTTATTCTTTGGTTTAGTTATAGTGGGACACAATTCCCCACACCTATTTGTAAAGAATTGTGAAGGGAGTTTCTTTGTGAAGGGAGTTTCACAGCCTAAAAGAGAGCAGAACAAATCATGCATAATAATTTCTGAGGCAAATGTTTCTGAGAGGTCTTTAATTCACTCCTTTGACAGTGAATCTCTCCTAGGCTTTTTATATTGCAGAGAAACTTCTCTTGCAAATACAAGAGATAAAACAGTTCTACCTTCCTTCTTTTCTGGAATCTGAACTTCTACAGCTAGCCCATCAAAAAATATCTCCTAGCTAACAAATTAAAAGTGGCAATATAGTCACTGCAACATATAAAGATCCTGGCAATAAAGGAATTGAAAGCTATAAATAAATCATTTCTAAAGAGTCCTTCATGTTTCAAATTGCAGTTTCCCTTGTCTCACATTTTATACTATTAACAAGTTTTTTTTTTGATCTGTGCCTACAGCAGGGTGAATTGGATGTAAGCTATTCTGTGAGTTAAGCTGGTTATTTCTCCCCCTTCCTCAGGATATATCTACCTTTTCTATTACAGGAAAGGATGACAACCTTGCAAATAATTTTTGATATTCTTAGCTTCCTTACTAGGAAGAGGGAGAACAAGAGAAAAAGTCAAATTATATAGCTTTTAAAATGTCTCTCTAGGCATGAGCATGATTATGTTAAATAAAAGCAGCTAAAAGGCACATGTGTGAGATCACTAGGACCCAGAAGGGTGAATATGACCTTATCTTTCTTCTTCTTTCATGTTATTCTTTCTCATGCATGCATGAATGGAAACAAATGGAAATGACATCCAGGAGCTTAAACGAGACACATGTAGCTCATCCTCTTGTCCTTTTAACTGCTGCAACACTGTACAGTCTATTAGCATGCAGATACTGCTAGTAATAGTTGTGAATTGCTAAGCTGCTGTCTCAACTGTTTGATTTTGTCAACTGAACAACGATGTAAATAGTATGAATCTTTTGCTCCACTGAGGTTTCTCTCCTGGCTCTCTATGCTCTTCCGATAAAATAATATGTTTTCACTTGCACAAAAATGCCAGAAATTCACACTGCATTTTCTGATAACACACACTAATATTTACTAAAACAGCACAAATGGGGGATGGTAGTTCTGCAGTTCCTGTGTTACAGTCAATGCATTATAATTAGTTACAGACCCTGCCTTGTAGCAAATGTACTGAAGATCCTGTATCTAATCTCAAGGATACACAAAAAATATTTCTTTAGCAATCAAGCTGTAAAGAATGTCATTTGCTTCCCTGCTGATCCAGTGCAGCCAGGCTAAAGCAACAACATAATTTTGTAGAGAAAATAGAGTAATATTAATCTTGAATTGTGGGGGTTGTAGCCGTATTGCTAACAGGACCTGTTGCACGTGACAGAAGTAGAGATAGGGAATAATGGATGGAAGATCTCGCGGTGTCACGGAAAGGGCAAGGGTTTAACCATATTAGGGCAAAAAGTGATATCTGGAACCTG
>JAWLRI010000998.1:1162073-1173737 GCA_034781795.1 Crypturellus tataupa
GACCCTGAGGTGGATGGCCTCAGTATTCCCTCTATAACCACGGGCAACCACCACGGGTTGATAGTGAATCCGACATTGAATGACTCCTCAAAACCATTTACTTTAAAACAGATTATATCTAAGGTAACTAAGGAGAACAATATGACTTTAAAGGGGTAAGGCAATAAAATAAGGACTCAGACCGTGTTTCTTACTCAAAAAATTGAAAGGTTCTACCTGCTAATGTCACATATGTTGGCTTTTCTTCACATGAAACTGCGTGCTATCTACCAGAATTTCATCAAGCTGGTTGCTAAACACAAGAATTTTGTTCTTATGATACAGCCTTCTCCTGAGTGAAGTGAAACACCCCAAAAAGAAGGAGGATTTTAGTTTTCATTTGTGGGGTCAGTTGAAATTGGTGGTTCTCTTACTTGTTTCCTTTTTTCATATTTTCACCAATATTTCCTCCCTTCCTTCCTCCCCATCAAATACCTGACATTTGTTTGCCCTTGCTCTTGTTTCTGCTTTTCAAAAGGTGTCTGTGTTTTTTCATATACTTTTTACATCCTATAGGGACAATAATGCCTAGGAATTCTGAATTTCAAAGAAATCAACTGAAGAACCAGAACTTTACATTCTAAAACAATGCATATCCTTTTTGCATTTTTTTCCTTCTAGTATTACTGAGATTTTTTTCTTTAAACAGTACTAGGCCATATGCCTCCCGACTGCACCACCACCACCACTCTCATTTATTCAGTTTAAGTCTAACTCTCACAAGAAATGTCTACATGGGTAGATGTAGACTCAAGACTACCTACCCAAGATTTCTTTCTGAGCTGACTGTAAATGGATTATTTGTGGATAGGATGTTGCATTAGCATATTGGTATATTATAGTGTATTATCAGCTAACATTTACATACTCCTAACCAATCAACAGCAATGGCTCTGTTGTCATTGGTTTGGTACACACAACAGCATTCATGTGTGTGTGCACTGCACCACCACCTTTCACTCCACAAGCTTCGGTTTCTCCCAGGTAGCCTAGTAACAATTTTCAAGACCAACTTCTTTTGCATTTTTTCAAGACTGACTTCATTTCCAAGAACACGAATAACCACCACAGCACACAGATGATCAATGAATAAAAAACCACTCCTTTTGAGAAACAATAATAAAATATTTATACAAAAATAAAAAAAAATATAAAAAAATAAAGAGTAGAAATATTTTTACAGGAAACAGAAAATAAGGGAAAAGTTAAAAGGTTAGGCCCTTCAAGTTTCACAGTGACTTCACTTTTTATGTCATGGCAATTCTTTTTATTTAATTGAGCTAGCTGTGTTTGACACTACAACAAGAGAAATTAGAATCACACCATGCCATTAAATAACACTCAAGTATAAACCGATATATTTATTGGTTTTATATATTTATATATTTTTTTACTGTTAACCTATTTTTCAGGAAAAGGTGGCCTTTTCAAAGCAAACACAACAGGAATTGCAGAGAATCTAAAGACAGCAAATATTCCTGATTCATGGGATTGAATTTACAGAGTCATTTTCTGACCTAGTGGTGCAAGATTGAACTTGCCTAGGAAGAAGAGTAGACTAATTTCCTATCTACTTCTTTACACAGGACTTAGTTGTTCTTTAAATAAGTTGATTATGATTACAACACTAGTTTTTACCATAAGCAGATACTGTAGGTATATTTTTGAAAATGTTTAAGATTAATAATTTAAATAAATATTAATGACAATATAAAGGTTATTAGAGAAGTTTTTTCTCTTCTCCGTTTTCTTTTTCTTAAGCCATCTTTTTGCCATCTTTTTTCACTGTGCATACCAGGAGGGCTCCGATGCACCTGCAATATTTCAAGCACAGAAGACACTTCAAATCTCACTTATTTTTACTTTAAATAACTAGCTGTTAGGCATAATAAATTAAATGGATAAAATCAATGTTGATAGCTTTACTCTCTTAGGTATAAAAGTCGAGCAAACAGTTTACTGCATTTGTGCTGTGTGCGCATGCGTTTGTTCTATAGGAAGTATCCCCTGGAGAACCTCACAGAAATCCCCCTCTTGCTGTGCTATAAATGAAATGTCTTCTTGCAGTACACCATAGTTCATCAGCAGGCATCTTCCCTCTGTCCTTCAACATATGAAAGTCTGCAGCAAAGATGTGCCTGGAGGCAACCTGGAAAGCTCTTGTTAAAACTTCCATCACCAAATTAAGTAGACGCTTTGGGTGATTTCCTACCCCCAATGCAATTTCCCTGCTTCATGCCAAAAGTGAAACCCTCTCTTTCACAGATAATTATTTCTGAGGCTTTAGCACAATTTCCTTTGAAGAGCAAGGATTTTATCCTTTGGATAAGACCTAGTTGCTTCAGAAAACAGGTTAATATACATCTTCAGACTTTTTTATGTGGACATGTTTTGATGTTGCAGATTTGGATGTTGTGTATTTATTGTGATTAAAATGACTTTTTTATTAGCTCCTTTATTCAGTTAAATAAAATGAATTTCAGTGAATTTTATAAACTAGCTTGTGCATTCTAGATAGAACTTTGAAATTCTCGCACACTAATTTAGTCTTAAAATTAATTTTTAAAAAAGGATTTTTTTGTAACTTAATGCTGCATAGTTGTTATAGATTAGAAGGAATTCATTATATTCTTTGGAAAAAAAATACATTGCCTAATAGTTTAGTGTTGGTAGGATTCTTTTGGGGAAAGGCAATGATAGTGATTTACTTTCAAAATTTTAATTCAATTAAATTTAAATATCTTGGGTAGAATGCTATATATTCTTTGGTTTTAATGCAGGCAGAATATGGATCTTCCACATGTTTGTTGCAGTACTATTCACTTTTCCTGAATAAAAAATACCAAAGTACTTTTAAGCATTATAAGAAGAAAACAGTAATATTTATGTGTTCTGAATGGTAATTACCATAAGGAAAAGGTATTACATAAGAGTACTGTAATTACCCTGTTTCGTGCAATCACGAATCACTGACCTACGAAGAACAACAGTCTCAGCCCTCAGGACCAAAGCAGAGTCAATGTATCCCCAGATAGATTTTAAATACCTCTGAGGATGGAAACTCCTCAGCTCCTCCAGGCAACTCACAGTAAAACAAAACAAAACCTTTTTCTTATGCTTAAGCAGAATTTCCTGTGTTTCAGTTGTGCCCATTGTGCATATTGTCCGGGCACTGGAAAACCCTGAAAAAAGCCTGGTTCTTCCTTTTTTACTCCCCCTACATCATATATTTACACCTATTGATAAGAGCTCCCTAAGTCATTCTCTTCTCCCTACTGAAGAGACCTCACCTCTCTCAGCCTTTTCTTTGAGTCCTTATTCATTTTTGGAGTCCTTTACTATACTTGCTCCAATATATCTCTCTTGCTTTGGGGAGCCCATCGCTGGACCAGCATTCTATGTATAGCCTCACTAGGGCTAAGTAGAATGGAAGGATCACCTGCATCAACATGCTGGCAATGTAAAACCCAGCACACTGTTGTCATTCTTGCCTACCTCGGCATATTGTTGGTGCACAGTCTACTTGTTGTCCAGAAGAACCCTTTGGTACTTCTCTGCAGATCTGCTTTTCAACAGGTATGTACCAAGCATGTTCCGAGTTGTTCCTCCCTAGCTTCAGGGAGGAACTTGGCATTTCTATTTGTTGAACTCCTTGAGGTTCTTTTCTGCCCGTCTCTCTGTCTGAATGGCAGCACAGCTCTCTGGTATATCAGTCACTTCTAACAGTTCTGCATCATCAGCAGACTCCCTGAGGATGCCTTCCATCCCACTGTGCAGGTCTTTAATGAAGATGTTATATGACATTGGTTCCAGTCTCGATCTATGGGAGAGGCTGCTAGTCACTAACCTACAGCTGGGTTTGGTGTCAATGAGCTCAGCCCTTTCACACTAGCAGTTCAGCCAGTTTTCACTCCATCTCATTGTCTATTCATCTATGAAGACAACATTATGGGAGACAGTGTGGAAAGTCTTTCTTAAGTCAAGGAAAAGAATAGGCAATGCTGCCACACATTCACTGAATAAGTTGTTAGAAGGCTATCAGTCTGGTCAGGCATGATTTTCATAAACCCATGTGAATTGTTCCCAGTCACTGCCTTTTCCCAATGTATTTGGAAAGTGCTTTCAGGATTGCTTGAACCATCATTTTCCCATGGATTGAGACAGTCTGTAATTTAGCTTCAGATTTACAGATGCAGATGTTGTTTTTTCACCAGTATTACAGGGAGAATAGCAAAATTAAAACAACAACAACAAATCTGTTTTGATCTCAGAAGAAAACACCACCACAAAAAAAAAAATCACTTCTCTGTCCCCTTTAAGCGTGTTAAGAATAAACTGTTTTAACAGTGAGTCGGTGTTGCTAATAAATTGTTCAAAACTCACCTTAGCTCCATTGAACAGACTAGAAGAGAACTACCAGAGGTCCAGCTCATGCAAATCAATATAGTCCCATTGACTTTGATAGAACTAAGTCAATTTACAGCAGCTGAGACTTGGCTTCATATTTCACTGTCCAAACTTGACATAAAACAGAATAGAGATAAACAGACCACAAAATTAAATTGATCTGTGAATGTGAAATATTTCTTGCTGTAAATTAATTTGTCAGCAGAACTGTTTTTCATCAAATAGTTTCAAGAATCTCATTTAACAGCAAAGGAACTGAAGTGTCAATCAGTTGTAGTTTATATATTTTACCCTTCAGCTGCTCCTGTATATATGACTGTAAAAAGGCTTTCTAATGGAAAGCCTGCAGAATTCCCATAAAAGTAGCTCTACAAACAAATTCAACTGCATGAAAACAGCATAAAGAGACTTTGTTAGATTAATATGTGGGTAGTTCATCATTACAACTATAGCAGCATTTTAAATAACAGGACGTCTGCTCCCTGGGCAGAGTGCAATTAGAATGAGTTCATAGCAAATGTCTTCATTAAGCTAAAGCTACTCACAACAAGGATGTAAAAAGAGCCATCAGATAGATGACTCCTATGCAGCTGAATCCTTTGTTTCTCTTCTCCTGTCTCCCCTCTCTTTGTTTCTATATTTGAAGGGAAAATATTCTGCATTTATAGACTTTCACTTTATATGCTAAGCCATGGTCATTTTATTGATTTTTCCTACATAACCTTCACATGGGAATCTGTGTTCCTCTTATTAAAGTTCATATTGCTTATTCATCATATTAGATTTTATAAACAGCATACAAATTAACTGTAAGTATCTCACATCATTGTGTTTTTATGATAGCTGCCTTTTGTCAGAAATATGAGCGATGTTTTCTGCTAGTTTCATGATAGAATCTTATTACCCTGGGAATGCAAAACATGTCACAGGCATTTAAAATCTATTTAGAGGATCTGATTAATCTAATAGGGGAGCAGATGAGCCATCTTTTCTTTCTTTTTCTCCTCTTTCCTCTGCTATATTTCCGTACTCCTAGTGGCTTTTATTATAGCAATTTATCTAGATCTAGCAGAGCTACAGGGGAATATGGAGGAGGAAATGCCTCTCTGAGTAGTTAGTAGCTGTGTGACAGCATGAATGGTTGTTTCAGGTTAATAAAAGAGTGATGAAGCTGATTCAACTTCTCCTGGTAAATGAGCTCATTTGACCCAATACTATCTGCAGTGATAAATGATTTAAACTGGGGGTATATATAGAAAAATGGTGAAGTCTTGTTGAAAATAAGACAACACATCTTAGGCCTAGATGCATTTAACTAGCTATAAAATGGACATTTTTTCACACCTATAAAGAAATTGGCTTAGTTCTTGTAACAGTGGAAGTTGTACTTCTTTAATATTATTAAGAAGAAAATCTTAGACAGGACTCATCATTTTGAAAACTATTACAACCATTGAAAACATAATATCAAGTCAACGAGAAATCTGCCATACCAAGTTTATGAAAAAAAAATGCTAGAAATTAGATTCCAACACCAAAAGGTTAAAAAGTGACTGATATTGTTCCCAGATTTCTAAATTAAAATACATTTAGAAACACATTAGACTGATATTTTGACAGATTTCACTAGATATCTTTATCTGACCATCTGAGAAAATCTCAGCTGTATATCTTTATAAGTGACATGTATTTCCAAAGTACTAAATAATTCTCATTATCAGGAAATAAAAAGATGAAACAGTAACAAAAAAGAAAACCTATCTGATCTGATAAAGATTTACATGCTTTGACCAACTATCAGTTCAACTGCTCAGAGAAGCTTCCTGGTCAGCAAAAACTATAGTGTACAGCTGAAGATTTTCTGAACACACACAATACAAGGTCACTTACAAAAATTTCCTTTAAGGCTTGTACTTTTCCTATATAGTAAGCAAGTAGTTTAGTAACAAAAAATGGTATATAGGATAATATAGATTGTATTAGGATTAAGGAAGACATATTTTTTGAATTATTACCTAGAAAACTACTTATGGAACTGGATTCTACCTCAGAGAAGACTTATATTACAGTAAGATGTCGAGTTACCTAACTTATGGACAGCAATTCCTTTATTGGTTACAGATACGCGTAACTAAACTTTAGACGCTGCAGTATCAAATCTGGAATATACCATTAACCTTACAGAGTCTTGTTACTTGTGAATGAAAAAAAATGTCTTTGGATTATGTCCTAGTCCAGAAGTTCTTCCTCACATGGAGATGGAACTTCCTGCGTTTTAATTTGTACTCATTATCCCTTGTCACATCACTGGCCACAACCAAGAAGAGCTTGGCCCTATTCTCCCTATATTCTCCCCTTAGGTATTTATACTTAGTGATCAAATCCCCTCTCAGTCTTCTCTAGGCTAAACAGGTCCCGCTGGCTTAGTCTTTCCACATATGATAGATGCTCCAGTCCCCTAATCATCTTTGTTGCTCTATGCTGGACCCTCTCTAGAAGTACCACATCCCTCTTTTCGGGGGAACACAATACTCCAGGTGAGGCCACACAAAAACTGAGGAGAGGGGCAGAATCCCCTCCCTCGACCTGCCAGCAACGCTCCTCCTGATGCAGGCCAGGATCCCATGGGTTTTCTTGGCCACAAGGGGACATTGCTGCTTCATGTTTAAGAATGAGAAATAGCCATTGATTTCTATAAATTTTTAGATGGAATTGAAACAGTTCTCTGTTCCCACTAAAATTTTTATTCAATGTCTTTGAATAAACAATAAAATAAAATGAAAAGTATCCAGATGAAAGTTTCTGGAAAGATTCTCAAAGAAATAAAAAAAACAGTAATATTTTTACCTATGAATGCTTGGAATTTTGAGAACAGTTGCAATAAAAAAAAAAATCTAAATTCTCTTTATTTCTTTTAGATCAGCATAGATTTTTTCCATCAATTGCTTTGGTACTATTTAAAATAAAATAAAATTATATAAATTCTGCCTACTCCATCTTATGAGCAACAAAAGCAACCATATAGCCAATTATACATTGCATTATTTAGTCTGTTATTATGCACTTTTCTCTTTTAGTGTTTCACTCTCTAATAAATTGTTTGATTTTTCCCCTGTGGCTTTGCATAATTAAATATTTCTAATTATAGGCCAGATACCTGTTCCTTCACATCTGATTAAAGTAAGATAGATGAATATTATCTAGCCCTGAGTAATCACTCTTTGAATAAAATTGTAAAGTGGCCTTCTGTCCATTTGGAACAGAACAGCTATTCTCCTAACTTTTCACACTGTCATTGACAATCTGGAGCTGATTTTATAAAGTAATAAGCATATAACTAACCTTGACCAAACTTCTACATCCTAGTGTCTTTTTTCTCATTGTGGGAGCCAGTCAGCCAACTACTTTGCATTTAAGCTTTTGCAGTCTATTGAATGATAAATAGAAGACTAAAGTTAAAGCAGAATTCAGCTGCCCATGACTAGGGTATGCATACATGGTGTCAAAGATATTGGTTGACACAATGCTAACAGATACAGTTAGACAGCAGATACCTCTAGAAAATGCATGCTTTTATGAAGCATTATCAGGATATCAGGTATTAAACCCTGCAGCATCTAAAAGGTAACTAAGGACAAATTTTCCAGTGTATTTGCAACTGAAAGCTGCGCTAAAAGTCTCAGTTTCCTCAAAAGCCAATGAGAAAGGCCTTCAGATGGTGGCCTACAATATAAAAACATGGGTATTTATATTAGGTTAGTGGGACTAGTCCAGTAAACATGATGGAGACAAGGGTTTACATGCAGAAGAACTAGAATAGGGAAGAGACATTTGGGGAATATAAAGATTGGATCCCAGTGTAGAAAAATAGGACTGTGAAAATGAGGCAGGGAAAACTGGCGGAAAAAAAAAAGCTTGAAGAGAGAGCAGAAGACAAGAGATTAAAAAAAAAGAGAATAAAAAATTAAAAAGTAATAATAAAAAAACCTATCTGTACTAATATAGGCTATATTGCTTGTATTTTTGAGATTGGAACAGAAGATCTGTGATCTTTGTGTGTCCAAATCCTCTGTTGTCAGAATAAATCTGTGTATCCTTTCACCTACCAGAGCATTGTGAAGAATATATAACCGTTCCAACTGTGAGCTGGGGATGACAACATAAATGAAGGTGGTGGAACTTGTATGAAGGTGAAGTGGTAAGTTGACTTTTATCTTTTGGGGAACAAAATACTGTTCTCTAGCACTGCATTTCTGTTTGGCTATGCAGAAGTTGGCCTAAACTTGTGCATCACACAGCAAAACGGAGCAAACTCAGCTCCAATAGTACCAACCCAAACGACTTTTAAAATATCTCTTTTAGTATATAATTGTACATAACCTTATTTTCATCTCCCATAGCTCAATATCAAAGAGTACTTACAATTCTGCAATACTGTATGTGAAAAGCAGAAGACAAACTTAGTATAACATATTAAAAACCACAATACTGAAGTCACACAATCTTACTAAGCTAAATCAATATAAACAATCCTATCTAAAAGAGAAAGATAAACCAGAAATGCACAGAGAATGCAACTGAGAGTCACTGCTCTAATCTCACTTCATGGGGGAGGATGGCGTGGAGGAGTCGGGGAGAGAACAAAATAAAACAAAAATCCTGCCTATCTTGAATTTTTGTGAAGAGATGCTAACAACACTGAGTTGTCTATCTGGAGAAAAAATGTGTTTGAGTCCTTCTGGGACAAAGACTGAGTGTGATGTTCTCAATAGATCCCCCTTATATTATAGCCTAACCAGTGCTAGCTCATACTATTAGCATATAGACACACCGATTAATTCTCTCCCAGTAAATAAATGCATGAAAGAATTATTTAATTTTCTCCCCCCACTTGCTTCCAGTGATCAGGCATGAAATGCCTTGTAGTGTTGGCACAAAATGTAGTGACTACAAGATGCGCATTTGGAGTGGGTTTTAGTATTTATGAGTCCTGTTATTTCATTAACAGCTACAGCAGGCATAGATTCATGTGCTTTACAGAGGAGCATGAAAATGAGATCAATCACGCCAGCTGTGGGGGGAGTGTCTGGGAAAAACCTCTGCCACTTTTCAAAGAAAAAATGATTCTCAAGTAAGTGGCTAGGTGCAACTGTAGAGGTGCAGCTGCATTAGTTTTTGTGTGCTTGAAATTGTCAGGATTATTTCAAATTTCAATGTCATAATGACACGTGGCAAAATATGTTAATATACCTTGTTGTCAGGAATGAGATGAAGCAAAGGATCTGTATTCCAGATAGTGAAGGAGAAGAAATGAGGAAGCTCAATTTGTCAGAAAAGTAAAACAGGCTACATTTTCCTCTCAAAGTCCTTCAGTTACATCAAAAGCATTCAGCTACACCTCCTCAGTACTGTACATCATAGCTGAGAGGGAGATCTGGGTTACTGAAGGAATTGGGCCACAAAAAATTCATGCCACTGTGCAGCTGTCAAAAGCATTTCATATCGGCCACCATGTGTGTTGTGCTAAAGGCAGCAAACCATAAAAAGGGGCAGTGGAAAGAGGATATATATGAAACTGGTAAAATTCCTACTGTTTGATCCTAAAATCTAGAACCTTTTTTTTTTTTTTTAAGTCCTTATTATCAGTATCTATATTTAGTTTCTCAGAAATACTTAATAACAGTGATATAAACAAAATTTATCAATATTTTCAGTATGTATTAATCAGGAACCTTGCAGATGCATTCAATGTGAACTGCTATATGACCTGAACACTAACAGTCCCCTGCTCTTATTGCATGTCTCCTTCAATTTTCTTCTCCTTTCTTAGGTTTGTTAAGACAGTGTATACCAAACGGTATTGGAGTTAAAAACAAACAACCAAACAAAAGAAAACAGTAAAGAAAATTTAAAAAATCTTTCAGTAGTATTATTCTTGTTAGGCTTTGAAAAGGCATAGCTTAGAGCACAGTGCTGAAGGAGAACATCTTGAAGAGACTACCTGGAAGCACTGTCTTGTTGAGAGACAGAATAACTTTGGGAATCCTTTCATACTATGGATGTCACATCCTTTTATTACAGAGTGCTGCTCCCTCTCCCAGGTGCATTGTTCTTACTTAAGAGTCAGAATGCAGAAAGAAGTCTTACAGGTTCCCAAATTTTCCTTTTACCTCTGTGAAGTGACTTGCTCAAGTACCCCAACATGAAATTGTTATTATACTGCTGAAGTACTACAGGGCACTATTTGAAAGAAGTCTTTGAAAGCCTAAGCATTACTAGCTCCGACAATTACAAAATCTTGCATTTGGCTTGAATATATAAGTAATTTGTACTGTTTTTCTCGTCTTTACACTAAAGACACTAACATTTACAATAAAATGTAGTTCAAATTTTGCAAATTTTATTTCTCCCTGATTTTCTGACTTTATGTAAAACTGCACATTTTAATTCCATAAAACATTTGCAAAACAAAGTGAGCAAAAAAATCACAAAATAAAAACAAAAAATCACCGAAATTACAAAGGGCAGCCCTTTAGAGTCCCAGGATCTAGGGACAGAGAAGAAGCCGGGAGAGAGGAACACTTACCCTGGGTAGAAGAGATTACCTAAGGAAACTCGATACCAACAAATCCATGGGCCCTTATGCACCCCAGAGTGCTGCGTGAACTGATGGATGACATAGCTAAGACACTCTCCATCATCTTTGAAAGATCCTGGAGAACGGGGGAGGTGCCAGAGGACTGGAAGAAGGCCAATGTCATGACAGTCTTCAAAAAAGGCAAGAAGGAGGATCCGGGCAATTACAGGCCAGGGAGCCTCACCTCCGTCCCCGGAAAAGTGATGGAACGGCTCACGCTGGCCGTTGTCTGCAGGCACATAGAGGACAAGAAGGTGCTCAGGACTAGTCAGCATGGATTCACGAAACAGAAATCACGCTTGACTAACCTGATAGCCTTTTATACTGGAATGACCAGCTGGATAGATGAGGGGACAGCAGTGGATGTCATCTATCTTGACTTCACCAAGGCTTTTGACAACTGTCCCTCACAACATCCTCTTGAGCAAGCACCGGACATGTGGGATGAGTGGACGGTGAGGTGGATTGGGAATTGGCTAGATGGCAGAACTCAGAGGGTGATATTCAGTGGTGTGGAGTCTAGTTGGAGGCCTGTGTTGAGCGGTGTCCCCCAGGGGTCAGTCCTTGGTCCAGTCCTGTTC
>JAWLRI010000998.1:1173837-1205490 GCA_034781795.1 Crypturellus tataupa
TGTGCAGGGGGGTTGGACTAGATGACCTCTAGAGGTCCCTTCCAACCTTAGGCATTCTATGATTCTATGATTCTAATATGCTCCCCATTACACACCTCAATCTGAAGATGAATCTGACCCCAGGACTCCATTTAGATATGATGCATCCTGTGGGACATTTGAACCTTTCTGGAGGGAAAATTGCAGTCCAAGCAGAAAAATTCTAAATGGCATTATGCAACTGCTTGCAGGCAATAGCATCAAAGAATAGGCGTGTTAGTAATCAAAGAATTAACATGTTGAATATCGTATACTGAATTTGGGTATTACAATTTAAAGATATTCCTTCATAGCTTGTTTTGGATAATAAGAACTAACATGATTAACTTTTCAATACTTGGAAGCTTCCCATAAATAAATAAAAACAAACGATTGCTAAAAAATATTTGCAGAATGATAAGCTAAAAACAGAACAATCCTCTTGAGTTTCATGTAGAATCTACAGGGAAGATATATACTATTGGAGGGACATTTTTACAGAACCTATTAGCGTAAATTTAGCGTTTCTTTCATGAGTGTGTGTGCAGGACTGTAAAAATTTTGCATAACCTCACAGTTTTTTTTGAGTAGTGGTAGTACAGCCTTGGAGAAAGGTTGTACCACCTTTACATTTATATTATAAATGATTCATATGTCACTTTTTCAATAAAACTGTGAAAAAGTGCTACACTTGAATGGTTTTATTGAAACCTTAGGGAATTTTGTCTTCCCTTCTGAACATCACTTAGTCATTTATATGATTTACTTCCTATTCTTGTATAGTTTCCTCAAGGCTTTTAAAAATGGGTTGGTCCTGATGGATATAATTTAGTAAAATTTAAACATTGCTTTTAAAACGCATAGTTTTCATATTTAAATCCAATGCTTAGATTACCCAGAGCTGCCAATGACTTAATTATACAGTAGTTTATCTACACTTGTCTGTAATATTACAGAAAACAAAACAAAAATATTTTGGGGTTATGGAAAGAGAGACATTTAAAATTATTTCTTCTTGTATGTCTTCTTTGTATTGTGGATATTCTTATATGATTTATTTTGAAATAAATGCATTCATAAAATTCATATAAAAATAAGTGTAGTCTTAATAAAGTGGATCATCTCAAGCTGTCTATCAGCATTCTGAAAAAGACAGTAAAATTTCGGTGACATCTGTGAGCTTACATTTGAGTTCTCTGTTATTCTGCCACTTCTAAGAGGACTATGGCATTATCAAATTCTCATTTTATCAGACTAGTTCTTTTTCCTGTACACATACATAAAATACAGCTTGTATTGGCGATTAAATATATATACACACACATATATATGTGTATATAAACCTAAAATCTTATCTGTCTGGTAAGGATGGGCTTTTTTTGTAATGCAAATTAACAAATATTTTGTAAACATTTTAGAATTTCTCTGTCAGAAAAATGTATTTAGTCTTGAATTAGAGAACTCTTGGCTGTGATCTGGACATCTGAAAACAAATGACAAGTATTTGTTTTCATGTAAATTGCTTCAAAGTTGTTTAAGTAGCTGGTCATCTAAAGCAAAATAAAAAGGTTGAAAATTTTTTCATTCTTCTTTTGAAGAAGTAGTATTCTACTATGAAGAAGAATAGTATTCTTCTATTTTCATTTAGTTTCAGATATTAAAAAAAAAAGAAAAAAGAAAAGAAATCTGAAGATTTATTCTCCTTTTCTCCCACAATTACTAATGATGAATTACTATTCATCATTAAACCATCTCCAAAAGGATTCGGTTCTCTGAAGGTACACTTTTTGCTCCTGCATTTGTCTTGATCAAGCTCTCTCCCTCTCCTATTCATTCTTTCTTTTCTTTAAGAAAAGTTCAAGAGAAACATTTTTTATTTCCTTTTGATTTGGCTTTATTGGTTAATTTACTGATTTTGCCTTCTTCAGATTTAAAAAAAAAATAAGTTTTTTTTTTGTATTTAAAAAAGTTGCATTAATATTTAAAAGCTAAAAAGGATTATGATTTTCCAAATCATGATTTCCACCTATAGTACGTTAGGTTTTAATTAGGAAAGTGTGTATCAGATTGATTATTCCACCCACTCTTGATGTTCTGCACTTCTGAGTTTTCATGATGGAACCCATCCACCCCTACAACTCACAAACATTTGTGTTCCAACTTACTTATTTCACATTTATTCATCATTATTCTTAAAACAATACATCAGAGAGATGGAGAATTCACTTTGATTGCTCAGCAGGTCTCCAAAGTTGTTCTTTGATCTGCCTCTGTTCTTTCAGAGATCAAGTACAAATAAAATGTGATCTGTGTTCCTGCAGGTGATGAAGTATCTAGCTATGTTTTTTTGAATAATTCACATTAGCAATCTAAAAAAAAATTACCATCCATAACACATACATCAATTACTAGAGATTATTATAATGTGTTTATTTCTGCAGTTTTAATTCCGAAAAAAAGATTTCAGATAGTATAATATATCATGACTAGATTTATGCAGAAATTAGAATTCTTGTTCTGTGGAAAAACAGAATACTGAATTAACAGTTTTCTAATTAATTTATTATCTTTTGACAGGTTAGGATGCTGAAGTACTGTGATTGAAATTTAAGTTTCAACTATATATTAAAACTGACTCCCCAAGTTAATTCAGCTTAGTATTTGTTTTCTTGTTGAGCTGTGCAATCTCTGAGTAACTGGAATTATAACATGGAATTTTTAATGTTAGAGAATGGCCCAGTAAAAAACTGGTATAAAACTTCTGAATTTTGAAATATTTGTACCAAAGTCAAACTAAAGAAATGTTAAAGCACCCATTTGTATTGGAGATGGGGCAGATTTGGGGGAT
Organism: Crypturellus tataupa; assembly: GCA_034781795.1. Taxonomy (NCBI): domain Eukaryota; kingdom Metazoa; phylum Chordata; class Aves; order Tinamiformes; family Tinamidae; genus Crypturellus; species Crypturellus tataupa. Next base: position 1,176,704 of record JAWLRI010000998.1, read on the forward strand.
GGAAATTCCCAATATTGAGACCAAGGTTCACTCCCACTGTGATTGAGAACCTACCACCCCCTCCAGTCTGCTACGTTGGAGAGGTGTGTGTTCTCATAATCCTGCTGGCAAGTATTATTCAGTAGGTAACTTTTTCATATTCGCGTGTACTAACCAACCGATTCATATTCTTTGTACTTTTATCTGTGTTGTTTTGATTAAAGTCATCATTGTCATTAAGTCCATTTTGTCCTTGGACTGCCGAATCCTGAGCCCATCCGACACATCATTTCAGTGCTGAATCATATTAATGATACATTAAAATCAAAATATTTTCACTTATGCATTTAATCAATTTTGATTTTACTTAATTTTATTTCTATATCTAAATACCAACACACATATATCAGATACAGTCCAAATGCTATGTAGCATACTTTTAAATGTTTAAATAACTGAAAATACTTCATTCTGAAAAGGATTGCGTAAAATCAATTATTAAATCAGTTATTAACTGTCTATCAGTCAAGAAATGCCTGTAGATATCAAGCAATATGCAAACTGATTAACTATTGTGATATTGGTATAATTACTGCAATCACAATATGTAAGACATCAAAATATACCTATCTGTGAATATAAAGCGTAACTTTCATCTATCTAGAAAACTGGTATTTAATTCTGATAATTTTTAGCACTGGGAGTTGTGATGGTTAGTAAATGAAATGTCACTTGTTCATCTTTCTTTCTGAGAAATTTTATCTGAATTGCGAGCATTTGTCAGTATTACCCATTTGTTAACAATCAGAGGGTGACTGTTAATGCGCATGCTGCATTGGGGGATAAGGAACTATCTCCTTTATATTACTCTGCATTTTAACTCAATATATATTTAATCTCATTCTGTATTATGGATTAAATGATAATAATAAAAAAGGATAGATATGAGGTTCAGGGATTGGATGAGACCATCCCTAACATATGCTATTGCCACTCTGGAGTTCATGATACTCAAAAATAGACAGAAGAATTGAAGAGTCATTGGGAGTATCATTTTACACCGGTCAGACTGAAGCGTGTTGTTGGCTAAATTGGTGGCAAAAGAGTAGAGCCAAGTGGATGCTGAGGGTCTCTCTTATGAGGGAACCTGAAGGAGAAACTAGTGACCTCACCCATGCCTCTGAGAGTGAGAGAAGAGCACAGACCAGACTAAAGGCCCTAGTATACATGAATGCGAGTCATAAAGATTCTAAGATGACTTTTTCCTTGTCTGTAACTAGTATGTGGAATTTTTAAATAATTAATTACTCAGAATCTTTATTACTGATACTGATAGGAAGAACTGAGACTTATAAAACAGAAATAGAACTTTATGGTGATATCAAAATGTATGTCTTAACAAGAACCTGATGCTCGATCTCATTATTTCACAGATAAGGAAGTTATTGTTTCATATTGAGCAGCATAGGACTTCCCTTGGGAAGGTGATATGAGAAGGGATCAAAAGCATTTCATATTCAAATATTGGAACCAATATATTCAATCATATTTAGAACATGGGAATCAATACTTCCTTTCATGTTTAAAGGTATATAGTTTTCATTTGGGAAGCATATATAGCATTCATACAGGTAGTAAGAAATAACAAGCTAACTTTGCTTCAGATGCCTTTTTTTTTCTTTTCTTTTCTTTAGGATGGTTGCAATAAAATACAAAACAATCTCTGAATAGCTCATTCTTTTTTTTCTAGTCTAAAATTTCTAATTTTTACTAAAAGAATATGCTACCTGGGTAATGAGCTAAATATATGGACACAACATCTGTGCATTCATGAGGTGATATAGAAGTCAAACCCATCATTTTGACTGTGCATCATGCTTTTGTATAGTAGCTATAGATCTCAATGCTTTTGTAATTAGCAAGTTTATGAGGAAGTAATGGCTCATTATTCTCTACTGATTTATTTGAAATTTGTTCTGTCTTGAGAAAGGGCAAATTGAGAAGGATGCTGGTAGATAAATCTTGAATTAACCTGTTCCAAAATCTATCGGGGGATGGTAAAGGAAGAGCAAATCACAACCACATACAATCTACAATGTTTACTATAATTCAGATTTTACATCTGATCTAGATTATGAAACTTCCTGCTCAACTTAATTCTTACAGCATGCTTTGTCATCCTCTCTCTTTCTTGCATTCCTGTAGTTGTATTTCTTGTTTTCTTTCTTTTTGTATTTGCAAAAACTGAAAAAAAAAACTTAGTTTGACCATGTACACATAACACCATTGTCTGAGCATATATACAGGCATAAAACTGCAGAGTTCTTTAACATATAGTGGAGAAAGTTATCATGGTTTGGTGTGAAGAAGGGTAAAATGAAACTGGAAATAAAGTACATGTAAATAAAATACATCTAAAAAATAGAGGGCGATTAAAATTCAAAATAGCTTACTCAAAGAGCGGTTCAAGTTTGTAAATGAACAGTCAGGGTCATATGAGATAAATGAATGTAGCTTCATTGACTTAAGAGGGCAATTAGTACCACTTGGGTGGCTACTAAAGTATAAAATATTGACAAATATCTCTTTTAGTTGTTCCTTTTTTTTTTTTTTTTTTTTTTTCCTTCTGGTATAGATCAAGCATTTACTGCTTTTACTGTCTTAATGAACATGTTGTCATGACTGTTCTTTCTGACAACATTGAAAAAGAAGGTTGAAATTGATAGGAAGTTTGTCTATGTGCTGACTCACGTTGTAGAAACTGTATCAAACTGTGTGCAACATATTGTTTTATGGTGATATTTTATTTTCTCTATATTATGAAATACTATAAATATATAATAAAATACATGCCATTGACAATTTCATGGGCCCTTGGCATCCACAAATCCTGATGGCAGGAACACGAGTGCTGAGGGAGCTCGTAAATATGATTGCAAGCACTCTTCATTGTCTTTGAAAGGACATAGAGAATAGGAAAAGTGCCTAAGGACTGAAAGAAAGCAACTGTCACTCTAGTCTTCAAAAAGGGCGAGGAGGAAGACACAGGGAACTAGAAACTAGTCACCTCCATTTCCTTCCCTGGAGAGGTGATGGAACAACTCAATCTGGATGCTATCTCTAAGCATGTGAATGAGAAGAGGTAGAGGCAACAGTCATAAGCTGAAACGTAACTCTATCTGAGCATAAAGAAAACCTTTGCAGTAAGGCTGATTTAGCGCTAGAAGCAGTGGCACAAATATGTTGTGAGATATTAAAAAGATATTTTGACACAACCCTAGGTAACATGATAGGAGACCCTGCTTGGGCAGAGGATTTGTGAAATGTTATAAAATATTATACATGTTATAAATGTTATAAAATATTATAAATAAATATTATACAATATATCTAAAACATTTTTTTTTAAACAGAGCTTTAATTAAGCCTTTTATTTATAGTTTGGAGTTTTTGTTTGTTTGTTTTTGTTTTGTTTTGTTTTCCTAATGAAGAGTGTCTAGCATTTTTACTACCTTGTTTTTTTAAAAATTACTTTTTAAACTAAAATCCATGTTTGTTTACTCAATTCAAGTAGTTTTTTTTCTTGTAAAAGGCTACTGCAGTTAGTAGACCCCAAATATATTGTACAGGCAATTGCCGTTTTGTCACATTCCAACATAAAATAAAAAAGGTCGAAAACATCGTAGACGTGTTTAGGAGGTAGGGTGTATAGTCTAAGCTAAGCATTAGAGTTCTTTTCATCGTTTTGTAGAGAAAGATATCACTAATATGCAATTCACACTTCTTAAAATGTGATGAATCACTATCTGAAGATCACTATAACCTACTTTTGATTCTACTGGGAGTCCAGACATTTTAATTGGGTTGTACTAACTACTAGATAACTAAAATAAGCTGGGATGAATCCTATCCATAGATCTGTGCATGATATTAATAACATGAAAACCCCAAAGAATAAAGATATACAAGTTAAAACATATTGTGTATATTTTCCAGTCTGACTTTCTTGCATATTTTCCAGTAATGCATTTTCACTAGTTGATTTCAACAGATTGTTTGAGAAATAAGTTATAGAAAATAACTATGTATAAGAATATCTGATTGACTAATAATAGACATATCAGTTTATTTAAATACATTCATGTGCGTATATAAATACACATAATTACACATATAACATTCCCAAAGACAAAGTATGATCAGAATCACATAATCTCTGAGGTTAGAATGGACCTCCTGAGATCATCTGGTCAAAACAGCCTTCTCAGATCAGTGTTAAATACAGCAGGCTGCCAAGGACCACATCACATCAGGCTTTGAATATCTACAAGTCTGGAGACTTCACAACCTCTCTAGCAACTAGTTTCAGTGTTTGTAGACACTCAAAGAAAAACAATCAAACAAGTAGTTACATACATTGGTCAGATCCCCCTCCGAGTCTTTTCTTCTACAGGATAACAAGACCCAGGGCTCTTGTCCTTCCTTTCCTTCTTTGACAACTATTCCAGTCCTTTAACCACCTTGATAGCCCTCTGCTGGAATCGCTCCAGTATCTCCGTGCCTCTCTTGTATTGAAATACCCAAAACTGGGCCCAGAACTCCAGATGAGACCTCAGTAATGCTCAGTTGAGTGGAGGGACATGAGTCCCTCAACCTGCTGGTGAAATTTTCTGAAGCAATGCAGGAGACTGCTCACCATCTTCACTGCACGGACACATTGCCAAATCATGGTCAACTCCTTGTTCAAAAGAATAGCAAACTGCTTTCCAGTCAGTTATCCCACAGTCCGTACTGGTGCATGGGGTTATTCCTCTCTAGGTGCATGATTTGACGTTTCCTTTTGCTGAGTTTCTTGAGGTTCCTCTCTGCTCATTTCCACAACCTGTAGAGGCATGTCGGAGTGTCAATATAGCCACCTCATGCATCAGCCCCTCCTCCCAACCTTGTATGACCTGCAGACTTCCTGAGTGTGTATTTATTTACATCAGCATTAAGGAAATAGTCATTAATAAAAATGTTAGTGACTAGTCTCCAGATGGACTTTGTGTTGCTGATCACAACTCTTTGGACCTAGCAGTTCCATGAGTTTTCAATCCATCTCGGTGTCCCTTTGTTTATTGTCAAATCACTTATGAATGTGGACAGTTCAAAACTTCCCTCTTGAGATCCTAGTTTGAGTCATTTGACACTGGTAATTGTCAGAGACAACAGTGCAGTTGCTAGAAACCACTGCTGTGTTATTTGGGAATGTAAGTCCCAAAGACAGTAAAACAAAACAAAACAATAAAAACGAGAATTTTATTGACCAGAATTATTTTTATGAATTATTTTTATTTTTTATTCCTTTGCAAATATATTCTTATTCATGATTTAAAGTGTTGTCGGATATTTAGCTAGATGTTATTTAAAATTATCTGATGAAGTTTTTCTATAGACACAAAGTTGAAGATAAGCAGTATATTTTAGACTTTTATTCATTTGCCACATAACAAGCTCCTAATAGTAACTAAATATAATTAAAAATACTTTTATATCAACTTGTGTATGTGGCTCTTTGCACATTTCATTCTCATTAAAATGCCCTGGGGAATCAGTTTTGGATAAAACTAACTAATTAACAAAAGTATACTTGAAATTAATCCTAAGAAGAATACAGGGTTTTGAAGAAATGCCTAAGAGATACACATCTCAAATCTATTCAGTCTGCCTACAATTATAATTTTGATCCTTATTAAGAATACAAAAATAGAAGCGCATAAAGTTTAGTTTGTATTTTGCATTCCATAAATTAGTATGAAGTATAATGAGATATGAAATTTTTTCAAAGTTAACAACAATTTAAATGGTAAGTGTGAATAAATTGAACTTCACTGTTTATGTTAAAACAAGATCAAAGTTCATATAGAAGTTATGCACTGGTCTATTATGGTGAATTGTATTTTGGACTTACAGACAGTTCAAACATTTATTAACTTTACAACAACTTTGGTGTTTTTATTGTGTTAGTATGCTGCTAAAGCTTAATCCTTGCCTTAGACTGGATATCCCAGTGTCATAATAAGGTTGGATTTCACCATAGGAGAAAAATTAGATGAACTTTATAGAGCAAAATTTCCTTGCCATGGGAAGAGAGTGACCGTTGCTCCTTATTGATCTGATGGGAATTAACTTCTGTACCATGTATGTAGGATATATTTGAGTCTTACTAATAATCTTTTCCTATACAAGCTGGCTACCTGTGTGGATAAATACTAGTATATTCTGAAGTGTAAGTATGTTCCTTAACGCTACAAGTATTCTCAACTTGATTCCTGTTAGTGCTGGTGGAGTTTGCTGTTCTTTAGAGACACCCCAAAACATTCCAAACTCAGTGAGTTCAGTTTTCATCCAGCAAATTTTTAGAAGTTCAGAACCAAGTTCAGTCCTTTATTTCAAACTGCAAGTAAATCTCTCTTTTTTTGTGTGTGTGTGTGATTAGAAAGCACTTCAAAAAAAAAAAAAAAAAAAGAAAAAAAAAAGATTTTACGCTCTAGCTTTGTGTCTTTGATTCCTCTTTTTTCATCCCTCTCATTCTTAGGGATGCCAACATGATAGTTAAGGACCTTTGTTGGATGTTAAGATTCTTACATTTAAGTACAGTTGATCCGATAGACCCATGGTCATATCCCAGCAAGTAAGAAAGAATACAGCATGACATAACAGATAAATAGAAAGACTGAGGATACACTGACATTCACCTTCTGTATTTTTTTTTCGTTGTTTGGTGTACGTATGTGTGTGTACATTTTTGTGTGTTGGGAGAGGTAGTGTTCCTGCCAAGTTGCTGGTGAAAAATAACTGGATGTAGTTATAGAAAACAGATATCTAGGAGGAATGACAGGACATCAAGAAAGTTCTGCAGAAGCCACAGTGTATGATGAAGATCTTTAAACGGGTACATGTTTCCCTGTATGGCGATAATGACCACTTAACATGATCATAACACTGAGTATGCTAAATCTTGACCTGAATGTCAAGTAGTCAAAAAAAGAAGAAATAAAAAATATAGACTTTAACTGAAAAAAATGCTTACTTTTTTTTTTTGATATTGTGAACTACATGCATTTTACTTTACTTTTGTATTATTACGATCTTTTTTTTTTTTTTTTTTTAGCCCAAAAACATATCTTAGAGTACACTGAATGCCAGGATTGCAGATCTGGACTCATTAACAGTGAGGAACAGTGAGAACACAAGTCCAGATGAAGCAATCTAAGCTTCAAAACGGTCATCAATCTTGACACCCATATTGTGTGATTTTTCTCACTCATTGGGTGAATAGACAAAGGGCCTGTACTGTTTTGAAAAGTTCTTGCTTAACTCTTTTACATTACATAGAAGCACCATCCTGAATAGATAAAATTGTCTAAGTAAGTTTTCACTTCACATAAATCTCAAACCTGTTCCTCTGTAAGCTTATCTTCAAAGATGCATTCAGATCTTGACTACATTTCCCAAATGGGCATGGAAGTGAGGATTCCTACTTGATAGTGAGCCTTTCTGAATGGTATAACAGGCACAGTCCCTTTCACAATCTTAGGTTTTGTAAGTCTGGGAGAGTTCATTCTTTTTTGTTTGTTTGCTTGCTTTTTTGTTTTAGAACAACTGTTTTTGGATATATATTTAACTAGATTTAATATGGATTGGGTTGGAGACTTTGACAGATTTTAAAGGGATAATTAAAGAGACTCTGTGATTATAACTGAGGATAGTTAAAATTACTGGAGAAGTGAAGGAGAAGTTTCCAACAGTAATTGCATATAGAGATTTGGTCTGCCATATGAGAAAAATAGCAGATATAAAAGATGGGAAATGCTGGAGACAACACTTCCAGAGAGCTTTTAATCTTAAGTATCCTGAGTATTTAAAGGTAATTTCTTGGCTGGAGATTTCCATTCCTCCTTCTTTCCCTCTCTTTCTTTCTCTTTCATTACCTTTTCCCCACTCTCCCTCTCTGTCTCTGAGATAACAATATTTAATGTCATATTCTTCAATTCAATGCTTAAGAAAATTTAAGAAGCCAAAAGTCCTTTGTTGTTCCACTTCCTTCTTCATTTTTAGCTCAAAACCTTGTGTGACAATGAGCAGCCAAGACAATGTAAGAAGTATTTGAACTGGAAAGTGCAAAGTGAATTGAGATCATGCCATTTTTCAGCAAATCAAAGAGGAAATGTCCTTTGCAAAGCACAGACTGACAACTCAGAGGCAAGAAAGCAAAAAGAAATGAACCAGCCTGCTTGGTCTACATTCGTCCTGTCTTAATTGAACACCAGTTGATGTATTTAATTTAAAAGCCTAGCTCATTTATATTTCCCTATACTCACAAAAGAGAGTTAGATATCTCCAGAGAACAATTCAGATTTCAAATTTAAATTATTTTCTGGAGAGACAGAGTCTGTAGTGACTCTATTGCTTAATTAGGTATTTCAGATATGTGACTAAGGTGAAAGAACTGTAGCTTGGCTATGAAGAAAAGATTTCCTTTTTTTTTCTTTGCAATATCTTTAAATGTCTTAATGATCGTCTTGCAATTTTTTTGGAATTATAACTTCCTTTCATTAAGAGATGTAGACAAGCAATTTATCTCAATGGCTTCTGCTTTCTCTCAAAGTAATGCACACAATGGAAACACAAAATCCAAAAGAGTGTTTTATCCACATTCAGAATGTATGAACATATAGTCTTGTTCACCTAGGTGGATTTAAATGTCTTTGCACAACTGGAAAAATCATTTTTGTGCTTGAAACAAAAGTTGACTTGAAGTATAAGCATCTGACAAATAATGTTTTGATTTATTGTCATCTTAATAACAAATTGGTAGTAGATATGTTTCAGGAAATCTTTTTTAATTTTTTTTTTAACAGATCATAATCTTATATCAGCAATACTTAGCAATGCTCTGAATGATGAGATGCAATTCTAGAAATTCACAATCAACTCCTTCTGGATCAAAAGCTTTAAGATATAGTCCATAAAATGAATTGTTATTAATCTGATTCTGAGTGTCTGTGAATAAGTTATTATATCAGCATTCTTATTCAGTTATATAAGTTATAGTTCAGTTTGATAATGTTATATCTTCTTTACTGAAATCAAATATTGTGCTGAGAGTAAGGTGTAAGACAGATATCCAGAAGTAATATTCATTCTGTGGAGGAATATATACAGCTTCTGCTTGTGTTCCCACCTCTCTTCGCAGACTGGATTAGGACAATAATGTCTCCGCCTCTGCTCAGGGCTTTATTTGCTTCAGGTAACAAGTCAACAAGGGAGTGAGAAAGGTGCAGTCCCAATAGGTGCAGTCACTTAAATACAATGCCTGAAATTGCCTCTTTGATTGTGCATAATATTGGTTTGCTAGTATGACTTGCTATGGAGCTGCATCCAGATTTATTTTTTCCTGTTGTCCACACTACTACATACTTAAATTCAGATACAGTAAAAAAAAAAAAAAATAGTCCAATGGCTTAAGATTGACAGGACAATGAGGCTTGTATAAGCTCTGGACCAGTAATAAAAGGGAAAAATCACACTATTTAAAGATATCCACAGATAGATTCCCTTTAACTTTTCCTGATCAAACAGTGCTGTTTACTGCACTATTTTTTTTTGCCTCCCAATTGCTGTAATTATACATCATACAAGTTTCTTGTTTTTTTCTCTTAATTAGCTTTCCATTTTTTCTTTGAGAACTGAAAATCTTCAAGCCAAATCTGTGTTTAGAAAACAGCTGATGAAGTAACCCCTGAAAGATAGCATTTATAGTAGAAATCACAACACTATCATAAGAAGACAGCAAGGATACTTTGAAGATTCAAATATCTAACATATCAGAGAGTCTGCTTTTTTTTTTCCACATCTTAGTTACTAACCCTTATAGAAACTTTAAGGAATAAAACTGGATGCAAAACAAATTCATCTTCTTAGAAAAAGAAGGGAACTTTTTATCAGCAGAACTTTTCAAACACTAACATTCTGATCTTAATGAAGATTATTGTCAGTGGATTATTTATTCTTCATTGTTTCTTCATTTAAAATAAATTCTGTCTGCTTCTGAAGAATAAAGTTATATGTAGGCTGGTGTATTATATTCTATATATATATCATGCAATAATTATACATACGGTCTGTCCACAGGAAGAAAAAATACAGACCAGCCGATTTACTTAAGGATTGTCAGAGAATCTCCAAAAATGAGTAACAAATTATAGCTCTTGCAAACAGAATATTTGGACTAGATATTGAGTTTAAATTGCCATAGCTGCATCTAATTCTTTGGCAGTGTGTCACTCACACCAATAGAAAAAAAAGCCTCCAGGGATGCAAAGCAGGATCCAAGGTTGTCTTATCTCTTCCTGCTTACCACAAATTCTTGTTCTTTCTACTGTGGATGTAGGACGGTTACAACAGTAAAATACAAGTTTAGGGTTCATTTTCATGGCATGAATAATCTGATCAAGTTGTTGCTCATAAAGGATTAGTCTTGGTATCCACTCCTCTCTGGGCCATGATTTTTCTGAGCCATACTTTGCATTTGATTGATTATAAAAATCTGGTACTTATGAGAGACTATTTGTGTCATCCCACTGAATAAAATGAAAACTCAACACATGCACACACATGTGTAATAAATATTTACTATACTATTCTACCATGTGATCATGTAACTGATAAATCTGACACAAGTTAAAAGGAAACTGAGACTGTGACTCTTCTCATTATCTAAAAATGAAAATTTTAAGATTAATTCACTAAAATAATAGCATTTTATAATATAAATCAAATATTTTATTTCTTCTTAATGTTTTCTATCAATCTGAATTAATTGATTTAGGTGAAATGCTTGATATTTTCAGACTTCACTCCAAAAGGGAATTAAATCTGCTTTAAACAAGTCTACAGACTTCTAAGAAATGAAATTTCTCTTGTCTGAAACCCTACCATTTAAAGATCACAAAAATTATACATATGGTGGCCACCTGAAGATTGTTGTATTGATATGCTATATAGGCTGAGTGTTCTCTGTGTTAATTAATTTTTAGTTTCTCCATAAAACATAGTGTTATCATGTCTAGCTTCCTGTGTAGACAGCTTGCATACCTAATAATTAATATAATTTTTCTACTGCCTTGCATTATCACTCAGCAAGAAAGCATCTTGAGAACAAATCAATACTGGAAATATCCTGAGGACTGAGATTATAGTTGCAGCCAGCAACTCAGTGGGAAAACTACTTGCTTTCTGTTTAGCAAGGTCTTGTAAACATCAGCAGCAAGCTATTTCCATAAAAAGAGAAGTCTGAATACATCCCTGCTCATCCCTGTGACCAGACTTTATTACTGTGGAAGAATGGCCTGGAAAAGGGGAAACTTAAGAGAAAACCTAGGGTCTAGCAGAAGTTCTGGCATTACAGCAGCTTGCTTGGGGTCATACACAGTTGCCACTTTCAGGATGGCTGGCACACACGGACTCTACTCCTCCACAGTTCCCTGGGCAGCACAATTTGCTCTCCTCGCAGCGGCAAAGGGGAGTAACAGAGAATGGAGTGAAGTGAAGACACCGCGGTCGAACTCTGTTGCACACCTACAGATCGGACCTACAGTTGACAGACTGTTCGTGAATCCAATACTGCCAGAGTCGAGCTTAAAGTTTTATCACACTATTTGGAAACTCGATTCCCTCCCCCCGATAAAACTTATTTTTTCACTTAAACCTTTTTGAGACAGAATAGTGCTGTGCAGAAAAGCTGACCATACAAATGTTTTATTCATTGCCTTTTGGCAATTCAATGACATACATAATATGGTTACCCAGCCAAGTCAGGTTATGTGGTCCTTTTGCAAATTGCCTTTTTCCAGTTGCCTTCCAAACTGCCAAGAAACAATCTAAAATGAAGAAAGTCTCTTCTGATGCCTCCTCATACCTAGTGTAAATCTCAGTATGTAGTAGTAAATCTCAGTATGCAGTACATAATATTTGCACTGTGCTGCCTTGGATTTCAGCAATTGAATCTCTGGCAACATGCACTAGGGTACTGAAACTTCTAATATCACTCTGAATATATCTGCCATTATGCATGTATTAGTTCGTTTCTGGAACCTGAAAGTCGCAGATTGGTGTGTTTAACCCCATACTTCAAGTTTGTCTGTCTTGAATGCTAAACTGGTGAACACATTTTTAGAAAATCACAGCTACTGTTTCAGAAGATTAAATCTGTCTGAAAGACAAAAAAAATGAAAGGAAAACAGCTTACTTTGCAAGCTCAACTGCCAAAATCATTCTTAAACCCCAGGAAGCATTTTCAAAATGCCAAACTTTATAGATTTTTCTTTATTTCCCTAATATTTAAAGCTTCCTTCCTCCTACTCCTAAGAAATATATCAAAGACTTTTAGGGCTCTTCTGATCAGTTCTGACTTCAGTATTCCATCTGGCACAAATAAAAATGCTATGAGTTGCTGGTCCTTTATACAGGACTGAAGCAAGCTACCTGACTTCCATAGCATAGTCTTGGTTTGTAGTAATAAATAGGGAAGAGACTCTCAGAAGTCCTATGTAGTTAAACTATCTGAGAAGAAAGTGAAGTAATACAGAGAAATGAAAAGAGCAGACTGGAAACTAAAGGCAAACCTATTAGAGATTTTTTTTCTTTATAGGTCCCATCTCTCCTATCTATGCCTGAAAAAAAAAAAAAAAGTTACTGTGTTAGTCATACTGTGAGTGGTAGGAGGCATATGCAGAAAAAGTAGTGCATGTCCTCTCTTTCAGTGTGTTGTCTTCCCCCCTCCCTCCCAAAAAAAGAAAAAAGAAAACAATCAAACAAACAAAAAAGGATGTTGCAGCTCTGTAGACTGGTATATTTGAGTTACTATTTCCCATATCAAGTCATTTGTATCACTTCAGGGTCCCAGAATAAGGTTTTACCAGGAGCAATTTATCTTGGCCTGCCTAGAGCTTTGTTTTAACATATTTAGCTGCATCAACAATTTTCAAGCACCAGAGGACAGATTGCTATTGCCTAATTTTTTTTAGTTTTGCTTAGCTTTTTGTGACTTTGTGAGGGACCACATTTTTATAGCGCTTTTGATATAGTTCTATACCTGCTACAGATACAGAACTATAGTTGCTTACCTGTGTGTACTATATATGTACTATACATTTTACTATAGTAAGGTCAAGTACCACACAGAACTGCAGACCAGTAAAGAAACTGCACAGTGTAATGATGCATGTTGGAAAATGTAAAAGTTTCCTTAAGAGAACCATAAAATGAGGAATAAGAAGCCATCACCATAATCTTCCCGCTAACAAAGATCTCCAAAAGCTAACGATTGACCAGAACAGAAATTGGAAGATGGCTACGCATGAAAGGATTTGTTTATATAGTTTGAGCTACATTATAAATGAGATGTATTAATCAGTTAATTTGAAGAGTATCTTTATGACTGAACTAATGATAGTTCTTTGATTGGAGCACTAAAATTTAATTAGACTAATAATGCATTCTTGGTTTTGCATACTTTGCATATTCTTTGCCCACCTGAATTGCACAGAGTATAAGAATACATATGAACAAAAAAAAATCCCAATGAAAAGAAAATGTGTAAATATAAACCTGAAAGAATCTCAGTAGCCATTTCTTTTTCAGATATATAAAATATTCATGAGATTATGTGAAATAATATGTAATTAATTAGGAAAAAAAAGAAAAAAGAAATTAAAAAAAAGAAAATATGAGAGTCTTTACCTATTAATTATAAGAGCCCATTCATGCATACTTAGAAACGATTTTGGGCAGGAGTGTTTAATCATATATGTTAAAAAGCTGTTAGAATGGTAACCAGGGTAAATTTGGTCTTTTCCAACTAGAACTCAAAGAATTCTGAGGAACAGCTTAATAGCAGGAAGAAAATCATGGATCTTTCCTATTAATCAGTTTGCATGTTGAATCTTATTTTGAAGGCCTGACAGTCTGTAAGTGCAGACAACGACTATTTGTGATTTTAGCCTAAATATGTAGCCTGGTCTCTGGGCATGCTAAATTTACCGTTATGTAAATATCCTAATGGTATACTTGGATTATCAAAGAAGTCCCTTTTGTGAGCAAATTTAGTCATTCAGGAGATCCAGATACCCTCTATACATACTGGTTAAAAAAAAAAAAAAAAAGAAAAGCATTAAAAAACTCTCAGGTGAATATTTTGAATATTCTAACAGTGGAGACACCTACAGCAGCATTAGTCATTCCAGGCACTCCTTAGAGTTAATGAAAAGAAACTAGTAATTTTAGAGTGTTATTTTTATCCTAAAGTGTATGTTCAAAGTAGGTTGATTAAATCTCAGTCCAACAGACTTTTTTTCCTCTTTTAATGACAAAGGATATCCAAAGTTGACCACCTAGATGTAGAGAGTTATGCTATACATGACTAAATTATTCAATATAAATCCAATTATTTTTGACTGCCATTTTTTCCCCAGAAAAGTTTTCAACAATTTCTGAAAGGAAAGGTTTAAGGGACAAATAGCATTTTGCATGTGCAGTGCCATCAGCTGATGTGATTTCCAGTTTTTGTCTTCATGTTACATTTTTACAACAGAGGGTTAGAATACAACCCTTTCTATGAGTATGTTTTATAATAAAATGATTTAATTTAGAAAAGTTGAAACTAAGATACTCTTGAGAAGGAGCTTTTATAAGATGAAAGAAAGGAAAAAAATGAATTTCAGGAAACAGAATCCAGTTGCAGTTGGAGTATAAAAAATACCTTGCTCACAGAGATGAAAACATATAACCTCATACCTACAAACTATTTAAAAAAATGAAAAAAAATGTTGAACAGAATATTAGAGAAAAATTATATGTTCAAGAAAACAAACACTATAAAATTGATACTAGCATTCTTTATTATTATGCATATTATAAATATGCAATCAGATAAAAAATAAATGCACAAACACAGTGAGGTAGAAAGTTGCAATATCTCAAGCAAAAACACACAGATAGATTCAGATGAGGGACCATCAGACTTAATATCCTGTTTCCAACACCAGCCATAGGTGGGAGCACAGGAAAGAGAAAGAACAGGGCAAAAAGATAATATTTTGAAATATTCTAACCTTCATGCAGTTTTAGCACAGGACATTTCCACATAAATGCTGCCTACTCTGTCAGTAAAAATGAGTAACCATTACTTTCATTTATTCTAGTTTCTTTTATATTTTGTCACTAATGGTGGCTTCTGACTTCTTTTGCTGGTATTCAGGCTTTCAAAACTACTGCTTGTTATGGCAAGAAAGGAGTGTTGTCTTCATGTAAGGACAGGCATTTTAAGACCATAACCATAGTTATTTCACAGCTGCTGATTTGAAAAGACTACCAAACATGACTGATACAAGGACAGAGAGGAGAAGAGTAGAGCATGCAAGGGCAAAAATGTGTGGGTGTACATGTATTTGAACAAGGTGTTATAATTCCAGAGAAGGACTGTATGTCATACTGTCTGTCAGTTTACATGATTTTATTTTTATCTTTTTAAGTAAAGTGACAGTTATGTAAGGACAAAGTTTTTATAAACTAAGATTTTATACCTGCATTAACAGCATCTTTCAGGTACAAAATGAATTTATAAAGATATATCTTCTGTAACATTTTCATATGTATCTTAACAAACCTAATTTCTTTTCTGTATTTCACTAAAAAAGCTGTTGACGTTTTAGAATTCTACGTCAGAGCTAATAAAAGTTGAGAAAAGTGCGATTGAAGGAGATGAAGAGGGAAAGAGCAGAGGAGAGGAAAGTTGGCAACTGGCCTAACACTCCATTTAGAAAAGAGACAAAGCAACAAAATGTCTTACATTGCTAATTTATGGCTAACTCTAAGGAAGAATTTAGGTTGATAGCTGCTGTCTTTTGGTACCTAAGCCAAACATTCAGCTTAGCATCTCAAATTTAGCTCTTACCTGACCTTGGAGGTTGCTGCGTTTCTGCCAGCACCATCTCTCAGTGTCTGTATTTCCTAGGGCAAGGGCTATACTATATAAAATTTGATGCCCAAAGATTATCTTATCAGTGAACTAGTTCAAATATTTCTTCTCAAACTATGTCCCAAAACTTTGTTGATTACACATGCAGCATCACAGCAGGGGTATTCTAGTACCATCAAACTGATATTCACATAAGAAGTCTGAATGAGCTGTGTGAACATACTACGATGTGCTTCACATCCAGAACTTATCTATTCCTTCCTGGCATGTGGTTTAGTTTTAGATAAATATTTGGAAAAAATCTTCAAAATGAAATCTACTGAACTGTGCGAATTGTTTTTTAAAGTAAATGTCCTCATCTTCATATACTCAACTGAGTGTTTTGCAGGCATATTGTGTGAAAAGTTCTACTGCAGCAGGACATTCACTGTTTTTATCTTTGTGATTCCTGTTCTGTAATGTGGAAATCACATTGCGTCTCTCACAGTTTGAACCTAGCATTATTTTTTTGCTTATTTATTCTTAATTGAAATTGCATATTATACTTAAAATTACCTCCTTTCACCTTTATATTTCAATATTCTAGATAGGAATTTTGTAGTCTTCTGTGTGTTGTTAGTGAGGTGCATGGTGTCATAACTGTTGGTCAGATAAAATAAGAGGTCAAATTTAATGGTTGGTAGGAAGAGAAGAGTAAATGATTTTATAAAACTAAGCTATACTCTTGATTGACACAAAGATTTTTCATATTTACTGCTGAATATCATCAGTAAGATCAATAAGAATATGAAAAAAAATAAAGTCAAACTTTTTTATATTTTCCACTCCAGTGACTTCAAATTTGCCCTTTTAATGCTATTTTTTTTTCAAATATTAGTTTAATAAGAGAAAGAAAAAACTCAGCTCTATGACAATTCACTCTTTCTTATATACTTTCTTTATTTTTTTTTTCTCCAGTAGCAATGTTAGCTGTTTTGTACACCTTTCCCGCAGTTTGTATTCCAGACAGTAAGGATTGCTGGAATGGATTTTCTTGCCACTACTGCATCAAAATCTTGACCCAGCCTTTGTGCTTTTTCTAACAAACAGAGGCAAAAAGGACCTTTCACATTCCACTAAGGAAATTGCTTGTCTATAAATGTATCACTTCTGCTTCTGGGCTGTTAGCGGTACATCTTGAACTGAATTCAGCTGGAGTAGGAAAACAGTATTTCAGATCATTACAGTTGGTTTTCAAATTGAAATGCTGTATCATTTTGCCCTGTGTTTCGTTCAATACTGGCTTACAAGTTACTTTTTCAAAGCTAATTCTTCAACAGATAAAAATACACTGTACATTTCACTGAGAATCTCTGACCCTGCAAGAGTTCTGTAATTTGCAGAGAACATCATTATAATAATTGGCTCCACTGTGTCAGGCAGTGCACATAAGCGAAGTGAAAGGTGATTGTGACCACGGCAAGCAGTACAGATGATGGCTGAAAGAGGTTGAAAGTAAAATAACTTGTTCACTTTCATAAAAGTGATGAACGGCTGGAGGAAGGAAAGAATGAAGATTTCCTGAATGCAGATTAACTTCATGTCTAGCTGGTCCAGAAGTATGGCTTCACGTTTGAAGCCAACACATAAAATCTGGTTTTATCTGTTTTGATTAATACTTTTTACAGGACAGGTGGCAGGAATATTCACTTAATCATGCTTGTATTTGAATTTTTAAAATGTTACAATAAACACACAAGTGGCCCCTCAGTTATTCATTTTATTCTTCAGATATTTCATTGTCAAATTTATCACTCCATAAAAAATGAAGTACCTTATGTTCATATATGTGAAGTTTTCATATTCCATCCATACATTCTGTTCTTTATTTTTAAAATTAACCTTCCTTATGTTTTATCTACCAAATTGGTAGATAAAAAAAAAATGTATAGACTTATGGAAAATATTCAAGTTATTTTAATTTATAGGCAAATAAAATATCAGTAACTTTAGTCACTAAGAACAAAAAAATCTGATTTATTTTCTGTCTAAGATTTTGAGGAATTGCAAACAAGATTTTTCATTCTATTGTCTATTACATCAATAAACCTCTTGAGACACATTCTACATTTTCTTTATGATATTTATAACAAAAATAAAATTAAAGAAAGATTTTCCACCACTGTAAGTAAAGAATGACAGAGAAGGGTCCATTTTGGAATTAGATTATTATCTGTTATGTTGTCAACTTTTCCGTCTTCCATTTGGCAATGTTATTTAAGTGTGTTCTGATGAAGAAGGAAGAAAGAAGCTCTGATTTTCTTATACTTTGATTATAGACAGACAGTTAGTTGTAGACAGAATTTCTAATATTAACAATTTATATTGAGAAGTTGAAACCAATCTGTAACCCTGAAGAGAGGGAGACAGTTAATGCCATATCATTCCCTTGCAGCTGGGCACAAGTCCTTAAAGTATGTGAAAGTAGAACTCAGGATCAGAAGCTATATTTCATGCTGTTTGCTGACACTTACCTTTTGTGTTCAACCTGATAGCAGTAGTTTTTTCATTAAAGGTAATAAGACTGAAATTAATTTCCAACCTAGTCTAAGAGGCTCCAAACCAAATCTCTCTTTCCCCCCAAACAAGGTGTTAACTACTAGTTAGATACAGTGGTTTCATCTGTTGCATATGGGGAACTCAGCAAAAGACAAGCGCAGTTTTTACATGTCCCCTTGAAGCTGGGTCTTTCCATAAGAAAGTTGCAAAAGGCTGTATGCCAAGAAGTGTCTAGGAATCAGTGACACAGGTGAGGTATGAGCACATGGAGGGCAGATTCACTTTTGAATCTCCTACTCCATGCACAAGAGTTGTTCTGTCAAGGAAAGTAACAAGGTATTACACGAGCTCTGTTGAACTGCTATTACATGTGAATCATGTATAAGGTCCCTTCCAACCTTAAGCATTCTATGACTCTATGATTCTATGATAAGGTAAGAAAAGGTCTTCAGCAATAACATGATGGAAATAGAATGGTCCCTTAGGACCTCCAGGACTTCTGGGTCACAAGACTGTAGGAATTATCTGAAGAGTTATTTTTGTGGTGGATAACCAAACTGAATAGTAATCTCTATCTGTTTGTATTTAACTTTATCATTAGAATTTTTTACGGGACTTGGTGGAATGTCTGTGCTGATGGATGAATACAACAAGGCTATGACTAAGATTAGTTTATCTTCTGACTTGCATTTGAATGGCTGAATGTCTCACCTCTCTTTTTTCCTTTCCTAATTTAATTTTTTAAGATAACCTAAGGAAATGACAAAGGATATTCAAAGCAGTCAACAATAAATATTTCTTTCTGTTTTTGAATAATCATTCTATTAAAAAAAAATCACAAGAAAAAATGAAAATGCTGCATCTTTCCCTATATCTCATCATTTCAAAACATACTTTGCGGATAGTCTCCAGGTAGGCTCAGCTGATGCTGTGTCTGGCAGGGGTGTTGCTCCACTGTCCTCTCTGCCTTTGGTCCACATTCTGGGCAACTTGCTTTGCAGCAGCTATTATGTTCATCAGATGGATAGGAAATGGGGTCAAAAGTACCTCTTTTCTTCTTCCGACATTCACCTATCCAATGACAGTTTTCAGGAGTGTTTGTTCTATTTCTGGACAACCATAAAGCAAATTACTTTTTTTTCACCTTTTATTTTTACAGACTTTTTAAAAGTTTTTATGTGACTATGTGTGTGCAGAAGGGTTGGACTAGATGATCTCCAGAGATACTTTCCAGCCTTAATGATTCTATTGTTCTGTGATATGCCTGCTCTTATTTATTTATCTATTTTAATTAATTAATTAATTAATTAATTATTTTTTATTCTTGTTAGTGAAGCATAACCTATTACAGAACTGCCAGAACTATGGTAACTAAGACTGAAATATAAGGAGATCTGTTTTGAAGTTCCTCTTCTCAGTCAACCAGGACATGACTTTAAGTATTTCCTTTACATATTGTCACAAGTACTGTAACATGATTGTACAAAGTGGATGTTTCTAACAGAGTATCTGCTTTAGTGTCAAGAAATCTTTTCTGGCAGAAGTTTTGTCAACATTATCATGCTTTTCTGTGTGAACTTGCAACTTGTCCCTTAATTATATTATTAATAAACAGTACTATCTCCAACCATCTGTCAAGGTAAAATTAATGGAAGATATTAGCATTACAATACAGATGCACAGAGAGAAATACTTGAATATTATTTTCAAAATAAATAAAGCAATCAGTTCCTGTTATATATTTTCAAGTAAATGGAAAATATTGGGTAGTTTATTATGTAGTTTATTTTTCATCTTTTCACTCTTATATCTGTTAATATTGCAAATGGGTGGATGAAGTAGTACTGCATGCTATGAAGTGAGAATACAAAATATATTTGAAAAAAAAATCCCATTTGTTTAAGTTGTAGACCTCTGGGTCCTCTGTACACTTGGGGAATCTCTGGGTGGCAGGATTGAGACTTATTTCAATTTTAGAACATTTAAATCTAGGTGCCTGCATATTCGTTAAATGTGTAAGCTTCTATTACCATCAACTTTGTGAGACCCATAACTTCTTAGAATGGCTTTTGGAAAGCAGCCAGGATATGCTGGGGCATTGCTCATCTTCCTAGACACCTGTGCTGAGACATCTGAATCAGATCCAGTGAATCCATTTAATCTCTTCATGGAAGGTGTGGTAAGACTTACAGTTGGTAAAACTTAATATTAAAATTCATTTCGTGGTTCATTTGCACTTTATGGGCAATTTTCTCCTTAATGTAAAGTTTATATTGATTAGTGGGACTGGACTTTGGAAAGGCATCAAACACCGTGGAGGCATAAAGAAAATAATTAGATGTGTTAAATATATTCTTTAAAAAGTTCTTATTTATTATTAAAGTTAGTAACTAGCAAGATCGTATGCTTCTGGATATTCGAATTAGTAGAATTAGGACTTCTGTAAGGAGCATTGACAAAGTGTATACAAACAAAATGAACCTTCCTTTCTTCAAGCATTTTTAAGTTATAATTTGTCCATTACTAAGGAGAAATGTGAATGAATATGTTTAAAAAATCTCCAGGCAAATCAATTTAGCCAATTCTTTGGACTGAAGAAGAAAAGTTAAGAATGTTATCTGTCTGAAACACCATCCAAAGACAATAGTCAAGCTATCAGGTGCAGCATCTGTTTGAGATATTATATAGATCTCTCAGCTGTCTGACTGACTTTGAATTCCATACAAAATAGGAGGTTAGGTGTCCGGACACTTACAGGTCCCTTAGAACTGAAAATGGACTCTTTTCTTAGCGTAAAAGGCAGATTTCTGTTCTTCCTAGTTTTGAAGAGCATGCATATGAATTTCTTTTCATATATTTTCAGGTAGATCTGTGTAGAGGACTGTCCATAGTTAAGAATAAAAGGGCAAGAGGAACATTCCCTTTCCTGTCTTTATCACCAGGGTCAGTTCTGAGTCCTGTTATAACTACCAAGACAATCAGTATAGAGGAAATGTCCATAATGCAGTGAAACAATTGAACACAATCCAGGTCACAGTATTTTTGTAATATATACAGCATCCCTAATTCTTGAGCTGTGTTTATTTACAGAGGTAAATAAGGATAATTTTAATTTAATATTTTTAATATCTTTATTTCCCATATCCCTAAATGAAACATATGATGAAATTTCCTGCTTAAGATGTTAGAAAATGTTTTCCTCAGTATTTAAGTATTCAGCCTAATTTTTCTAAAACTCTGGGACGTGGGGAGATTAGTATTTGGGGGATAGTGAAAAAGTGTCTTCAAATCTCTGAGAGTGGATTTGAATCTACTAAAATTGAATTTTTTATTGAAATCTAAAATGCAGTGTAATGAGTCCATAATCATAGCAGAGTCTTGATACCTTCCATCGGCTGGGTCTGGACATAGGACTAATCAGGATTTTTATTTTATTTTATTTTATTTTATTTTATTTTATTTTATTTTATTTTATTTTATTTTATTTTATTCCATTTGATTTCATTTTTTGACTTCCCCTCTACACACAGTGTTATGATACCATGGCCTGTCTTTAACCAGAAAAGACTATAGTGAAAACTTAGGAAACAATCTTTTATATAGTAGAGAAGAAAAAAAAAGGAAAGAGTTGCAAAAAAAAAGGAAATAGCAAATACTTTTTTAACCAAATACAACTGTAATTGAAATCCAGCTATGAGATTTGCTCACATAGATTCCAGGAAAATAATTGTATTTAATTATATGTTCTCTTAGTGTTTAAACTCAAAGTATTCATCATCATCATGTTACTAATAAAAAATGAAAGCAACAAAAGCAACAAAATTGATAATGATTTTACTTAGGATCAGTAAGCAAAGAACACAACAGAACAATGTAGGAAAAAAAAAAGAAAAAAAAAGTTATTTAAACTGAAATGTTACTTCAGAAAAGATTCCTACATTCTATTGCATACAGTACACACAAAGCTAGTTTTTCTTCAAAATACTGGCAAATACCCTTCACAGAAAAGTTTTGGAGAGAATTAATATTTAATCCACCTAAAGTGAAAGAAAACATTCTATGATGTGCTCCTTAAAATGAAAAATGAGAAAAACAACCCTTAAGGAAGATGCAACATGTACAATCCTTCTAAATAAATTAATAATGAGACATGAAGCTAAGTATGTTTTTTTTTGCTAGAATTTGTGCTATTTAAAGAATACAGAGATCAGAATCTGTGCTACAGTTAATGTTCTCAGGTGAAGAAAGCTGTGATACACTGACTTTACTGAGAAATGTTGCATTCAACCAAATGAGGATCTGATGTTAGAGGAAGAAAAGCTTCCTGTTGTTTTTTCTTTTCTTTTCTTTTTTTTTTTTTGTCCAAACTGTAACAAATGCAGCAATGAATGAAGAACATACGCATGCATTTTAATGACTTATTAGTCTATTTTTACTATGTAGTTGTTAATTATGGGGTGTGGCATCCTAATTAGAGGGCAGGACAGATGATGAAGGCTTACTCTGTGGTGATGAGTCCATTAAAATAACCTCGGCTGCCCACTGACTATACACTCTAAGCAAGGGACATTTAATAATAACAGAACTAATCATCCAGTCAAAATACATAGGATATTCTGTGGAGATTTTTCATACAGGAAGGTCAGTGTAAGCTATTTGGATTCTGCATATTTCCTTTTTTCCTCTTAATTTCATTTTATCATTTACCCACTTTGCAGATAAGCATAGGATTGTTGAGTTCAAAGACAGAGGACAGGAGTTTAGCTCCTTGAGTCTATGACAGAAAGAGAAATAGATGTGTAATGTAAACCTGTTTTCCTTCTCAGAGTCAGGAGGATATGTAGAAGCTGCAGCTATGTCTTCCAGCAAAAAAAAAGGTCAATTCTTTACATCTTTTATCCCTATAACTATATAGGGATACACTTCCTAACATAAGGCACAGAATAGCAGGCAAAGAAATGTACATCTCTGAAACAGGTTCCTCTCTGGCCTCCTATTTAGGAGTGCAAGGTTTTTCACTCTCATCAGATTTTTCCTAGCATGTAGTGTAAGAGGGATATGGGAACTCTAACATAGTAATAAAAAGGTCGTATGCTATTATTTTGGTTTCCTGTGGTGTTCAGAAACATCATCTTGCTGCCCTTGAGTACCTGTGATAGCCATTTCACAATTCTGTGTGCCTTCAGGCCAGAAAAGCCCATTATGTTAATCTAGTGCAGTCTCTCGGAAAAGAAAAAGAAAAAAGAAAAAGAAAAGAAAAAATAAAGACACAGGATAGCCCAAAGAATCTGTCAGGATCAGTTTATTTCTCTACATTGTGCCTTGAACACTTATAAAAAGGTGCATTCACTCAAGCAGAATTTATGGCTTACTGAAAATAATTACTGGATGAAATTATGCCTTCTATAAAGTGTGGATGGTCTGAATAGCTTAGATAGTAGGTTGGTTATATTTCTTTCTTTTTCAGGAAAAAAAAAGCAATAATTATAATAATTATAATTATGAAAACAACCCTTCCCAAAACTATTAGTCCAAGACATGTGAAAAAAAGAAGCATCTGGCATGGCTATATGTCAGACATGGGACACAGTAATGTGTTTTAGCTCTGAGGTCGAAGGGTACCCATTAGCCATGTCACAGCAGCTTACCAGTAGTTACCTGAAAATGAACTAATTTACTGAAGTGGATTTCATTTGGAAAAAATATCTAGACAGGAGCTGCAGAGTATTCTGGTCTCCCAATCAATTCTCCTAAAGCATAAATAAATATGATTTATCATATATATATGTATGCATCATATTTACAGGTATGCAACTATATATCATATCATTAGTAAATTATAATATTAAGCAATTGTGCTATTACCTATAAACTAATGATGGTCTTTTAATGTGGTGATGGACCTCTTAAATTTATATTGAATCTGGCTTTATTTACCATTCTATGTCTGTAACAATATTAATTCAAAGTGATTGTCTGAAATGTTAAAACATATGCAGAAATTAATTATCGTGAAGGAAATTATTTTTAATTTTCAGTTTTATGGTAAATTGTAAATAATACTAGGTATGTATGTCTATATTAACAATCCTTTAATTATAAATGGTTGTGTTGCATCACTGCTTAGTCATCAGTAAAATGTAGCAGATTAAAATAGCAATAGAAAATTTATTAGAAGATAGAAGATGGAAAAGTATTTGCCGGCCAACATTTCATACATCAATACAGTGCTGGGTACATTAAGTATATAAAGAGATACATATGCTATTAATACTATTGATCAGGGTATATGTTATGCTGATACAAAAATTGTATGTAGGAAACAAAAAAGGTGTTTTTTCTTTCAGACTTAGGTTCAAAATGTCTTGATTAAAAATGGGGAAATTGTTAAAAAAAACTCCATATTTTCTAGCATAATTTTAATGTAAACTGTTTTTGGAATACTAGACTATTGTTTGATTGGAAAATTCAAGGGCAAGTTACATGCTTAAGGTTAGCTGAACCATTTAATATTGGGAATGATCTGGATTACTTCAGAAAAACCCTACCTGGTAAGATTGTCCAGAAATGAAATCCAGACTTCACTATAACAGTGTGTATTGAGTATAGACTGAAACTTATAACCCCATTGAACATCTCCAAATAATGCAGTACAGTAACATAGATGTCAGGTAATATCAATTATTTAATACAGTTTATTGTCAAGCCTTATATCGCTCCAGTGTGGGCTGAAACCCTCAGGTTTACCCTGAAAAATATAAGTACCAATCCTGTAGTTAATGAAAGAAGTAAATAATGAAGGCTAACCATCAGTGATCAGGCCCTGAAGCTGATAAATCTCTCATACTTCTTTGTGTTAGGCAGACAAAAGTTATTTAAGCATTTTCTGCATGTTGATCATATACTGCAGCTTTTGGAAGGCATGTACTGGTTTTACTAACTGACAAATTACATTTTAAAAATATGCTTCTGAGGACAATATTCTGTGCTTATTTTTCTAAGGAAAGTGAGAGTGAGGTTGCAAATGCAAATTCAAACCAGCAACATTCACATACCAGCGTTTATCACTTAGCAGCTGGAATTGATTCAAATATGCTAATGTACTCTAACATTTCCCTGTAGAATAGTACTAAAAAGCTTTTACAAATTACTTTGTTTCCTGCTTTTTTATACTGGAGCTGCAACTTTTTTTTTTTTTTTTTAAACAGAGTTTCTTGTTTTATTCATCTACAGAAAATATTATGGCCCAGCTTCTCCACAGGTGCAAACAAGTCTATCAATGTCCAACTCAGTGGAATGCTGGAAAAATACAGCAGTGGTAAATATGCAAAAAACTTGCTGAGGTCTGTTCCTAAATCAACAGGCTTATTACTATTACCTTTACTTCATTAGCACCCATTCTTGTAAACAAAGAATGCTGTTGTGTGACCAGAGTTACCTGCAGGTGGGCGCATAAAGGAGGAAAGTAGTCTGAGAGTGATTTCCTAGTGAGAAAGAATTCCTGTTGCTTGTACGTGTTGACAAAATCTAGCAGAAAATCAACTAAGGAATAGGAATTGAAAGGAGCCCATAAGTCTTCATATGAAATTTAGAATGAAGCAAAAATGACAATATCTGGAAATAATTGATATGCAGGGAAAACTATGCCATTTTGATGAGCTCGGTATAAAGAGCAGGATGTTGTTCCCCTGCTCCTGGAGAAACACTGAATGACAAGTGGAATAGCCAGCATACTGCTTTATTCTGCTTGCAAAAGGGTATTTCTAGGGATCTGCTTTAAATATCATTGGCAAAACTAGACTGATAGGCATATTGCTAGAATGAAGCAATATGAATGAAGCAATTCCTCCTTAAAGGAGGAATATCACTTTGATGACACCTAAAACAAGATCATATGATAATATGTGTGGCCTACAGGTATATAATATCTCATTTCTAAATTACTTAACGAGTATTCAAAATCGTGACTTAAAAGTGGCTTAGCCTATGTATAGTAACATGTGTGTACTTATCAGAAAGCCTGCAGTCCTGGACTGCTGGACTTTGTGGAACAACTGCTATTTAGTCAGTGTTTGTATACTGCATTGTATACTGCATATTGTATACTACTATATATATATATATTGCAAATTTTTATCTAAGTACCATCCTCTAATTCAAAAATAACATGGATTGCTTCAAAAAACCAATATGACACAGTTGTACTAGCATCACCACTGACAATACTGATTTCAAGTGAAAATGAGTTTGAATGAAGGACCGCATAAGGCAGATGCAGTACAGTCCAACAGTGATGCAAACAAATAGATAACAGCTGTGCACAATAGAAGTTGAAGTTTCTAATTATCAGGAAAGTATGCTTCTGGAACCATTATTGTAATGGAAGGAGAAGAATATGACCGGGTGGATTAGCAGCAAGACAGTTGTGTTTTTGATCCTTAACTCTTTCTTGACATACATGTATAATAAGTCATATTTTGTCCAAATTTAAAAATTGACTGCAAGCTGGGCAAAAGTACTTCAGTTCTATGCAGCAATGAGTTGATGAATAATAAGTCATCATATTATGAATGGACTTCCAAACCACCTTTCATCTTTTTCTGACTTTGTAGATGATTCCAAATCTCCGGATCACAACTGCCAACATCTCTTTTACCTTTACATGGCATTTAGGTGTGCTCTCTGTCATAAGAAAGAAGTCCAGATCCCCCTTTTCACCTGTGCCAATTAACCTGCGTGATGAAAATCTTTGTGTGGACAAAAAGTGCATGCAGGATCTGGCAATCTCAAGACCATACTAAGTTGTCTGGTTAGGCAGATAGGGTATATGAGTGGATCAGTAAAGAAAGAAAGTGAGAGAGAGAGACAGAGAGAGTGTAAATCCTATTCATGAACTTTTAAAACTGGAGCCATTAAATGGTATCTGTTTTGCTGTTCTTTATTGTAAAAAAGGTATTTGTTTTGCTTGCCTACTCTTTAAAAGATCTGTTTTAAAAGATCTGTTCTTTAAAACATCTGTTCCTTTTCACTGGCCCTATTCTCCTCAAAGTCTCCTTGAAGATTCTGCCTTTCCCACTCTCCTTCACCCTTAAGATGATAGTTAAAAGACCGTAAAATTTCATAAAAAAACATGAAGGAAAAATGTCAGACTTAAAAAAAAAAAATTCTAGTGTCTTACAAGTTATACTTCCAAGGCAAAATAATAAATTTCTATTCAAAATACCTATTAAAACTGGCATGATTAGACTTCACCCTAAATTAATATTTGTCTAATGTGCTAATATAGTGCTATCTCTTTACGAAGGTGTGAATTTTTCCCAGCATGACCAATGCTTCTCTCCAAATGCCTAACAAGTCTTATCTATCTGGTATCCATACACTGTTTGTACGTAAGTGCTTATGAACATAGGTATAAACCTTTGGAGCAGAAAGGACCACTTGATTGTTTTAGCAGTTTTTGCTATGAAATTTTTTTCTGGGTAAAGGTAATTGACTCATGTCCAGTGTATGTCTTTCAGTGTTTGAATGTAACATTTTATGCAAAGGAAGATGGGAAATGAGTATGCCTTATTTAAAAGGAAATAAATGAGTAAATAAAATGACTCTTAAATGACTCTGAATAAAAGATCCTTTGAATTAAAATAAATATATATATATATACTTTCTGTGGATTCTAATTTGGGGGAGGGTCTTCTACTATCAGATTCAGGATTCTTTACTGTCAATGGAAAAAGAATCTATTGATTTCAATATGACCCAGGCAACTGTAGGCTTGTCAACCTCACCTCCATCCCTGGAAAAGTCATGGAACCGTTCATCCTGGCTGTTGTCTCCAAACATGTGGAAGATAAAAAGGTGCTCTGGAATAGTCAGCATGGATTCACCAAGGGGAAATCATCAGCAAGGCTTTTGACACCATCTCCCACAGCATCCTCTTGGGCAAGCTCCAGAAGTGTGGGTTAGATGAGTGGACGGTGAGGTGAATTAGGAATTGGCTAGATGGCAGAGCTCAGAAGGTGGTGATCAGTGGTGCAGAGTCCAGTTGGAGGTCTGTAGTTAGTGGTGTCCCCCAGGGGTCATTCCTAGGTCCAGTCCTGTTCAATTTATTCTTCAATGACCTGGATGAAGGCACAGAGTGCTCCCTCAGCAAGTATGCTGATGATACAAAACTAGGAGGAGTAGCTGACACCCCAGAGGGCTGCGCTGCCATCCAGAGGGACCTGGACAGACTGGACAACTGGGCAGAGAG
>JAWLRI010000998.1:1211129-1225295 GCA_034781795.1 Crypturellus tataupa
GCAGGGGGGTTGGACTAGATGACCTCTAGAGGTCCCTTCCAACCTTAAGCATTCTATGATTCTATGATTCTATGATTTTGATGAATATCAATATGCCAAAAGACTTACGGCTCTAAAGCACCAAAATATTAATAATCTTTGCCCCACCATGATGAAAAATCTTAGACAAACAAAGTAGAAGGGAATGTTTGAAATATTTATTTTTTCCTTTCAAAGTATTCTATTTTAAGATGACAAGAAACAAAAACATCAAACAAAGAATTATTTTTGAGAGCAAAACCAGATTGTTTAATTCCTCATAGCACAAGATATTGTGGTTAAATCACTATTGAATTTTAGTGCTATTGTTTCAATTTTTTTTTTTAACAGTTATACTTCCAGTGAACTCAGTTTTCCCTCATATATTTTCTGTTCACAGCTTAACTGAAAAATCTATGATTCAATTGCTCAGGTCCAGCAGAATATATTTCAGCCTTGTCCAGAGATGTAAAGTGTAGTTATTCCTCCAAAGGTGCAGAATTTTTAATATAATAAATTCTTGTTTTAATAAATTGTGGCAGGATCTGTAGAGAATTCCAATTCCTCTGTCAATCCTTTATTCCATTTGCTTGTATTTTGGTAAACAGCATAAGTTTCAATCTTTATGAATTTATTGTCGTGCAAAAGAGAAAGGAGGAAAATACCTCTTCTTACATGCTTATTTTTGCAACTCTTATAAAGATTTGAATTGAAAAAATGAGCATTTAGAAAAGTAGTAATAGTAAATTGGGGATATTTTTTATTAAATAAGCATTTATTAGTGTGAATTGAGATAGTGAAGATAGATTGACAATTTTCTGCTCTTTAAGATATAGGTGAAAGAGTCTTTAGGATGCACCTAAATATTTTAATACTTTAACAGAAATAGCATCTCTAATATTCAGAATTTGGAAAAGAGTTGAAAAAAAGCTTTAAAGATTAGCAGATTGTATCTACATATATAATTATTAACAACTTCATGCAGCTAAACTTTAAATTAGGCTAAAGCTGACTGACTATGCTGTGGTTCGCTCTTTTTACAAAGATAAATCTGTGAGTGTATCTTCTTGGCTAATTATGCTTACAAGGACTGGTCTGGGAACTACATCAAATAATCCACGTCTCATATCTTAACCATTAACAGCTGGAAAGCAGATGTTAAATCATCTGGTTTCCTTTTGCAATGCTGAAGGTCCGCATTAACATTCATCAAGGAAATGAGCTTTGTCAAGGAAATTTTAGTCTGTGCTTCACTGCACAATTTTATGCACAGAAATTCCATGAAGTTTGCTTAATATTTAAAATTGCTACATTCATATAATCGCTCACCAAGTAGTATAAGAAGTTTTCTTGTTCAATTTTACAGATTACTAATTAAAGTTTATATGCTCATTTTTGATGATATAGTATAACACATTTTTTATCATATGCTTTTTTAATGTCTGAAAAGAGTAATTCCATAATTTAGAATCTAGAACATATGGCCCAATGAATGTTATAAATTAAGTAATTCATAGGATAATTGCAGCATATGAGAAATCACAGACTTCAGTGTGGTGCAACCAAATAGCTTTATCTAGAGTTAAACACAACTTACACAGCTTCCAACCCAGAGCAGCCCTTGCCCTGCCCTGTACCACGTGAAGCTCAGCAAGCCAGTCAACCAGTCAACCAGATGATCACACGCTGATCGCACAAGAGGCCGTCCGGTGAGCGCCTTGATCACGCGCAGGCCGTGTGGCTGCAGCTCCCCACCTCTCCTGCTCAGCCCCCATCTGCCGACCAGACACTCTTTGCTACTGACCTTAGGCTGACCACCACAGATAATGGCTAGAAGACAGAAATTATTTTTTTTTCCTGTTGCAGCTAATATTGTGGGATTCTCACAAGATATTTGTATTTGTTCTTAGGATGGTGAAAGTGGAAGGGAAGACTTTACGTATATAGAACTTCTGGTATCTGTCAGATGATCAGTTCTTTCATGAGAATGTTGGAAAAAACTTGTCCACTGAACAGGAAAAACTTTCTATAATTCTTAGTATGTTCAAAATCAACCATATAAAATAGGTCATCTTTAAAATAAATGGACTCAACTTCTTTTGAAAGGAGTTTCTACTTTTCACACTTTTAAAAATCTGCTAGATTCTATAGAAATTAAATAGAAAAATCTAAGTGTCGTTCAGAGCAATATGAGTTGACAATTAGATTGGCTGACTTCCTCTGCTTCCTGGATTGCATTAACTGTTTTGATGACATACCCCAGTCCTATCATTAACCCAGTGTATTCTAGCATCTGGTATTTCTGAGACATTCCTATATATAGGGCATAGATGCTACAGGATCTCTCTGAAACCTGCATCCTTTTGGACTGACCCCTGCAGAATAAGATATCAAAGAGCATCTAAAATGTATGAGAAACTAAAATTTCAGTAACAGGATTGCATCCTGGGTGCTTGTACCCTATAGCTCTCTGGTCACGCAGTGCTTGATTCAAGTGCCAAAACATAATAGCCTTGTGCCGTTTGAGATGCCCTAGAATATGTGTCCAAGAATTTTGTGTGAAGTTGGCAGATAAGACATAAGAGCTTTAAGAAATCCTAACCCTTATGGATGAAAAATTAGATACCAGGCTAAGCATCTCAAATATTAGGTCCCTTTCTAGAAAACTTAATAGCACAGTCTAAGATTATAGTTTTAATCAAGGGTCCATCAGCCTTTGACCCCCTCGAAAACCATTGTTTATCACTGCATATAAGAATATAAATTAAATTAATCTGCCAATGAAGACTTTTAAAATTCATATTTATGCAAACTGAGGCTGTAGCAAAAATAAAATTTAATAACTGATATACCACCACAGGGAGTAGCATAAACCAATCAGTTCTGGAGAGTCGAATCTCATTGTTGCATTAGTCCCATTTCACAATGCATGTCATATCAAGCCATGAGGTAACTTTTAAATAAAAGTGAGGAAACACTGGTGAAACATTCCAAAATTACTTTCAAAAGTACCCTCTAGAACTTTGATTACAAACCATTTCACAGCTGAAAAAAGATGTTCCTTTGCACATTAAATCATTTTGTACTTCATTTTTTTCTTTTTATTTTTTTTCTGTTCTTTAGGAAAAGAGCAGGGGAATATGTTAGACATATTAATTTTGGTATTAATCAGTTGTGTTACCATTTTCTTAAAATGGAACATAGAAATCTGTATCTTTAGACAAACTATGAAAAAAAAAGATTTCTTTGGGAGTTCCTTTTCCTCAGGTACATCAAATCTATAACTGCAACATGTGTCTTGGCAATGTTCCAGCAGGGCAATAAATATTTTTCAAAGACAGTTGTAGGCAATATCAGTTGTCAAGCAGGATTTATACTTGAGCTCCAAACTATTTTAAAGTGAAGCAAAATGTAATAGTTTCTTCCATCTTTCCAGAACCTGTACAAGGATCTATTCACCTCTTCCCATATCCAACTCATTGTGGCCTTTGTTTCTATCACAGACCACACATCTCCAGGTTAGGACACAGGCTGAAAGAAAGGTTGTCTTTTATGAAAGAAAAGTTGGCTGTCTTTTGCAATTGTCTACCAGAATAAACAAATAAATAAATAAACAAACAAACTCAGACCTGTTCGGTTAACATAGAGCACTGGTGGATTAGCTGTCTTAATGATGTTGACATATACTTGACTATATAGTAGAGGAGTTGAAAAACTGAACATATTTAGACCAGTAAAACCAAAATGAGCAAGTTAAATATAAGCAGTTGAGAATATTTTCACAATGTAAGGTGGCGATTACAGAGCATTTCTTCAACATCAGATAAAAGGAACAGAACTAAAGTAAAACATATTCACTGAATCAGCATACAATTTTGGCACCATTACTGTTTTCTAATCAACACATGTTGATTCCACTTGTAACAACTTCTCTCTCCATTTTTGAAGTTGCCCAATATATTTTTCCAATGGTTGATTTCAAGAAAAGACAGATGGCACAGCTTGCCAATGTCACTGCATCACTGGGCTCTTCAGAAGGTTACAGCTAAAACTTGCTGTTTTCAAGATGTGTTCAAGGTGTTTAGATGCACCTTTCAAGAAGTATTCACAAAAAAAGTCCAATTATTGTCCAAATATCAAAAAGGGCACAAGCAGAGAACTTGGATCAATATGTGCCCTGGATTCTACCCTTTCCTATCTGTAGAAATTAAGGTTTCTTGAGAATGTCATGATCTCTACTAAAACACTGGATGAGGGAGCAGAAAGAACAAATAGTTTATAGGCTAATTAACCCAGACATAATAGCATGTAATTTAATCATACAAGGTTCAGAATTCAGAAAAGGATGTTTTCCACAGTTAATTCATGTAACATTGACACCAATTCATGAACAAAACATACAAGTAAATAGATGTTTTGAAACAGCCCTTTTCCTAAAGCTTTTCTTTTTGCTGCAAATTTATGTCTAAAAATTCTTTTATAAAGAAAAAATAAAATATATCAATTTATGTGAAATTAAAAATTTCATGGAATTCAATTGTTATTGAAAATCAAATATCTTTCTGCTATCTGATCTTAAATTTCAGAAAGAATATGATCCATGAAGAGTCAATTGTCTGACATCTCCCCAAAACAGACAAATGTTAAAGAATGAAAACACTTTTTTTTCTTAAATTAATAATTGGGAAATAAATATACCTTTCTCATTAAAAATCATGACTTTCTCCTCTCAAATATTTATAGCAAATAGTGAAATTGTTTTACTAATGGTGTGGTTTTTCTCCCAATTTTCTATCCTAAAATTAAAATGATATTAGTTTTTCTTTAGAAGCACTTATCCTTTTCCTAATCAAAACAAAATACAGACATGAATACTTGCCTTTGTATTTCCTCTCTGTCTGCAGCATTTCCATAACTAAATTGAACTATAATACTGCATTTTCAAGAATTAAATTTCTTACTTATCTTTTTTTTCATTGGGAGCAAAATATGTTATTTTAATCATACTTTGCAAATATCTGCTGATAACAGGAAGATAAATGAGGTGTACATAAAACTAAACTTAATGAAATCCTAGAGTCTGAACTCAACAACATACATGCCAGTGTCAGTCCATTTTGTTCTTTTAGAGTTCTGTAATTTAGAGCTTGTTTGCAGTACCTTCCACCTTTTCCTGACTAATTATTAGCTCTTCTGATTTGCCATTATAGTCATACAAATAACACTTCTATAAATCTACCAACACTTTCGGCATATTTCCTAAACTGTTTTATTTTTAACTTGAAAGCGGTAGACAGAGAAAGGAATGGGGCTAATATGTTTCCTGATGAATGATATAGCAGTTTCCTTTCTTGTTCCTGAAATGACCAATCTTACCTCTTCTTTGAGAGCTATGAGCAAATATTTGCTTCTAGTTCCAGACAAGGAAAAGGTTCTGCTTTATTTTTTTGTGTGTGTGTTTGCTTGTTTTCTTTTGTTTATATACAAACTATAAATCTGTCCAGCTATCTTGAGGAGGTCCAAACTCAACAGCTTCTAAATGTCTGATGATATTCGTTCCAGGATAAAACAAGGGTGTAAGCACATATAGGAGAAAAATCTAAGAGGGCTCGTGACCAATGGTCAGAAATATCTGAAAGAGGGAGAGTTTTAGTAAGAGTCTATGAACTTGTTGAAAATCGTAAAGTCTGTGAACACTTCTGTCAAGAGATGATGCTTTTACCTTTCATGAAAAGGGAGTAAAATGCCACTGCCAAGTATTCATATAGGTATGTGGAGTTTTGATGAAGTTTTTCAAGTGGAGCTGTTTGAGTAGTTTAGTTAAAACTACAGAAATTATGGAAAATATGCTGAGTATTTCTAAGAGATATTCAGGATGTAATGCTGCATCATTCAGTCATTAAAGCTAGGAGACAAAAGCCTTTGAGACAAAGGTGTGTGGAAAACAGAGAAAAAGAAACAAAATATATATAAAACCGTACTGCTGTTTAATTCAAGACTTTCCTGTTTTCCTCTTACTTGTCTACTCTGGACTCAAACTGTAACTTTGGCAGCCTCAGCTCCTCAGATTTGTAATCACCTTTCACCACATGGACCTAATGGATTGGTAAAAGACCATTAAATCATAATGGATTGGGGGGAAAAAATCTTTTTAGATGGAAATTGTGTTTTGCCGGGTAGTATGTCTTTGTTTAAATCTGACACTTTAGCATCTGTAAATTACTTTTCAAATAGCTGAAAATATTTTTGTTCATACCGTCAATGCCAGTGAGCATATTCTTACCACATACAGCTTTTCCTATATAATTTGTCTCAGAGATGAGAAGACTGTCTAAATAGATTTCAATTATACCTAAAGACTCTAAATCATTTAAGATTTTTTCGACTTCAAATATAGAATAAACAAAAAAAACCCTCTGAGTAAATTAGTATACAGGAAATATTTAATTACTTTCATATGCAAAATAAATATCACTTTAACTTAAAAAATGTTACAAAGTATTCACTGAGATGGTATACCTGAGTCTGCAAGTGTTTTTAAAAGACATTCTGAATATTTATCCTATTTTAATAAAAATGGATAATTATAACTTGAGGCACTCCTCCCAGATATTCCTTGCTAAGAAGAAAGATTTATTTCATTTTTTGAAACGATTTGCCTTCTTGAAATAGTATTTTACTATGCTGGCACATAGAAAGAGCAATGACTTAAGGGTTCAAACAATTGCTTAAAGAGTACCTCACATATTATCACATAAAATATCTGTTAAAAAATACTCCACTTGTTAAAAGTAGGTGGTAGATACTAGCTCATTGATTTCAGGGTAAACTCACTGTCAGTTTGCTCATATGGACTAAGATATCCACTCCACAGGCCAAAAATAACTACTTGTTTATAAGTTTAAACTCCCAAAATCTTACTCATTGCTGATGAAAGTGCTGTGGACATCTCACTAAAGAAGGCCTTGACAATGTCCCTAGACCTTCTGAGCACAGACTGCTGATATGTCACTTGCTAGAAAAGCAAGGAAGAACTTTACAAGAGTAAAAGAGGCAGAGTTCTCTACTTTACAAGTAGAAAGGCAGAGTTCAGAGATTCAGACTTCTGGTGGTCCACAGACATCAAGACTATACTATACATGATAAACTATTACAAACACTCTCTTGATCTAATGCCCACTATAAGACACAAAGTAAAATGTCTCTAAATTCAGCCTGTGTCGAGTTAATCTTTTCTTCAGTACCATGTTAACAGCCCAACTGTATCATGCCATCTTCTGACACCGTGAATGTGTTAATTCCAATGTATACTCTGCATATATTTTATTTTAAGTTTTCTGATGAACTGGATAGCTTTGACTGCACAGACATGCTTGATTTATTTTTTGATATAGCAAGTGAAGATGGAGTGCCCAATTGAGAAGATCAAGGTTCAGTTTGAGATTGAGTTTTCAAAAGAGTAAACATCATTTCCCACTAGAGTTCGGAGAGCAGTATGGAAATATAACAAGTTTGGTCAGATCTGGAATATTTCTCAGCCTACTAGGAAACCCTAATTCAATCTGGATCAAGCTACTTAGCTAAATTCAGGCTCTTATTCTCTGCAGTAGGTTTAACCAAACTCAAAAGCAGAACAGGACAGATATTGATTATTAATGCTAGGGATTTAACCCATGAATAATTCTGTCATTTACTACAAAATAATTTCAGGCCTCCTTCTACTTGAAATGGACTTCTGCTTCAATATGCTTCACTTTTGTTTTGTTACTAGCATGACTGCATTTTTCATGGTTATTGTGATATTTTTCTGTGCTACCAATGCATTTACCTTTAAGCATGGCTCTGAAATCTCAGCCAAAGTGAATACGATATATAGTGTGCCAAAGCAGCATAAAATTGCAGGAAATATAAAACGCTCTTTTCTGCTGTATAACTGTAAGACAACCTACATTTTAAAGGTGGCATTAGAAGGATCTCATGAGCAAATTTGGGATAGAGAACATCGGAGACAGTGTCCAATTTTCTCCTTTTGCTTCATTATTCTGTGAGATACAGAGCTCAAAGTAGCCTGGTAGTGCACTCTTAGCACCGCCTCTGAAAAGCAGTCTCCCAAAGGGTTTCCCATTTTTTTTTTTTCTATCAGTCAACTATGGCAGTGTTAAGTAAAATACAGTGCCTTCTGTGCCCTCTGTAAACTAGGAACCAAAATGTTATTAAACATTGGTTCCAAGGGTGTTCTTCTAGTGTTATATTTATTCATGAGTTTATTTGATTTTATTTTGTTATTTGGATTTTCTTTTATCTCTTCACTAAAATAATTTCAAAGCAAATTCTTCCATTTGAAAATGAGTTCATTACTATGTATCTGTGTGTGTGGATGAAAGATTAAGGAAGCTGTGTAACCCTCCACCAACACTTTTCCTTCATCCTAAGTTGATGGCTCACACTTTCACTGTTTGGCAGGACAAGTCAGCTCCAGTCTACCAAAGAGAGATGGAGAGGACAGTCACCTCCTGGGTTTGGACCTCCTGCATCTGGACCTTTGGTGTCATGGAACATTTTGTGTAGCTGTGGGGAAACACAGGCAACTGTCCACACCAGAGCCCCATGGGAAGTGTGTAGTCCTTCAGGGAGCTGTGCCTGCTGATTGCAGTAACCAGCTCAGCCCACACTGCCACCAAGCTCCTCTATTCACACCCAAATAGGGTCCACCAGGCACCTTTTCTGGCAGCACACTAGAAATAAGGGATGATCAAAAGCACTGATTAACATTGTAGTAGCTGAGCTATGAAGTAAGGATATTTAAACCATTTTATAATCAAAAGTTTGCAGGTAGCAGGTAAAAGTTGTTTGAAATAAACAGTATTACCCCTAAAATGGAACTAAGGAGCATTTTCCAAAGCCATTACTTTGATTGCTTTGCTTATTCTACTCCCACATGCCAAATAATGCATTTCAATGCATTTAAAAATCCTTTAATGAAACCTTTCAGCTCTAAGGATAAGCGCCTTTTAGACTGTAAGCTCTTCAGGGCAGGGGCTGTGTCATTTTATTGAATGTGATTGTGGGGCTTTTAACATCATGAGCCCCCTTTGGAAACTGTGACTTTAATAACTAATAATAAGGCCGACAAAATCCTTAAAATTGAGCTTTACTGGAAAGATTCCACTGCAAGGAAAATGACGGGTGAAACTTCCTCAAATGAATAACACACAAAAAGCATCAGAATAATTGTAATGGCTAAGTTCTGCTGGCTGCTGTGTAATGTAATGAAGTCAGCACCTGCTGTGGCCAGATAAATCAAGTATTGCTTCATAGTATGCAGCTGGACTTATTTAGTCAGATTACAAAGCTCATAACAGCACTACTTCCCTCATGCCCATTTTCAGCAGTACATTAAAAAACTAAATAAACACACAATATGCTAATGTAATTTTGAGATGATTCAGTAACAGCATGCAAATTGTGCTCAGTTGCTATTGTATACATCAGAGGGACACTTTATATTGACCAAAAAGTTATGATCTATCAATCTTTATATTTCAATTACCCAAGGTGAAAAGAAGAATCTTGTCAGATTTTTTTGTTCTTCCTCTACTCTTTAGACCGCGTGCCTGGGGGTATCAAATGTTTTTACAGTGTTCGTAGGGCAACTTATGGTGCATAGTGCAAACTCTTTATGATATTTGGTTCCTTATGCAATTTGGGTGCATTAGGAATGCTTAACTCATTTTAGCACATATAGAGGCTTTCAGCACATTCGTAATCCATTAATCTATAATACAGACCTCTTAGGTACAGCTTGTACTAAGTCAAAAATCCTTGCATGTGAGAATGAAGATCAGTCACACATAGGTTTCCCATCTATTTGGCCTTGGGATTGTTTTGGTTTAGTTGTTTTAGTAACACGAGTGGAACCTCAGTGTTCACATTTAGCTAGAATGTAAATGTATTTGTGCTCATATATCCCTATATTTATATTATATTATATTTTCATATTTAAAGTCAAGTCTTGGATGGCATTTATGTAGGGATTGTAGATGCCTGAGGTGAGATGTCTATATGAAAACTAGGTATCTAAACTGTTACAGATGCAGAGAAAATAACTCATTTTCTTTAATATGATCTTTTAAATCTGCTACAGCTGAGGTATTCAAGGTATTCATGTGCAGCTGACAGATATGTTATAGACCATACAGGAGGTCTACACCGTTCTGTAACCTGTTGGGATGCTCTGTGACATCCCAAATTGAACTGGAAAATCACGCTGAATCAGGGTTGCAGTGATTAACTTACATTAGAAACCTAATTTTTAAGGTTTATTTATTTATTTATTTTAAAATATCACATTCCTTCCTTTCTCAGATAACTAGATAATCCCACTGTCAAGGACATAATGATCCTTAAAAGAAATAGCCATCTTCGGGTGTGTGGAAGAGCATTAGAAAGTTAATGATGAACAAATTAAGTGTTTGAGGAACTCTGTGACTAGGCAATAGACAAAGTTGGGGTTTGTAAGTAAACATAGGAATTGAATTCTGACCTAAGTTTTAATCATTTCAGGTAGAATTCAATTAGTTCCTATCTGTCTGCATAGGACTAAGTTGCTTACAAAGAGGTGCCTACAAGTAGCTATGAATAAGTCTTCTAGAAGAAACCTGAGCTTTTCTGAAGTAACACTGGTGGCCTGAAAAGATAACTCACAACAAGCTAAAAAAACACTAAATACTTCAAATCTCACCCTCACAAACCACACCCCTACCATTACAATGAACTTAATCTCCTTTCTGTCTTTCCATCCTGTTGAGATATTATTTAAATTCAGAGTGTTCGGACAAACAGTTCTTCAAGCAGTTATCAGGAAAGATTCAGGTTGTCTTCTCATTTACTATACAGCATAATTGGTCAACATACATGTCTTGTTTATTATTATGTCGTCTGTGTATGAAATGTATATTTTAAGACAAGATTCCACTATAAAGAAAAGAATTTGTATGAAGGCTTTATTACTATTCCAATATATGCTTACTATCACAAATTTTTGAAATTTTTCAAAAATTTAGGTTTCTTATGGGAAATGTAGACATGAAGTTCTATTAAAAGTCTATTTAATTCAATGTAAACACTCCCAATAAAATCGGTAGGCCCTATATCAAGAATTCTTTCCTCAGTGTTAAAAGTCTTATAACTGATGTTTGTTATGGCTGATAATGCAATGAGTACCTCAATACATTTCTTACATAACCAATTGTTGAGTATTTCAGGTGTAGCTATAATGAAAGTTCTGCATTTTTTCAATACTGGTGATATATGACCATATCTTTTATTTGAAAGCATGGCATATGTCAGGATGGTCAACTTTTCTCATCATAACAAAAGATTTCTATAGCAGTGCTGAATGCCTCATAGCTCTGTTACCATAACCGCAACTTTTAATAATTTCTTTTCACTGTTGATCCTTTATGAAATTGTTGAAAGATTCCTCATACATCCAAAAGGTGAAATACATGAAAAAAAAAGAGAGTTCTATGAACTATCTACTGGTCAGAAAATTCAACCTGCTGAAAAAC
Organism: Crypturellus tataupa; assembly: GCA_034781795.1. NCBI lineage: Eukaryota > Metazoa > Chordata > Aves > Tinamiformes > Tinamidae > Crypturellus > Crypturellus tataupa. The sequence goes on from JAWLRI010000998.1 coordinate 1,222,718, forward strand.
CTTTTACAAATTCTGCATAAAACTGCTAATAACAAATGAAGGGAAATAAAGAACGTTATTTTATGCCGCTATACTAGCTTATCAGGTGGTGTTACGTCAATAGTTAAACACCCACATGTTTTTTAACAATATGTTCAAAAGAGACTCATTGTATCCATCAATTTTTAAACAATGACATCCATTTAACCCAGATAACTGCAAAATTGTGGAGATAAGTAACAACATTGTTGAATCACTTATTTGATGAAAAATAACATCTCAGATCTTATAAACAAGAGAGTAATTCTACATAAAAACTAGTTTCTTTTCAACAAGAAGTATGTTTCATAGTTATTATCTTTAATATCCCGCAAAATATTTTTCACTTCCATAAAGCAAACAGTAGAGTAATATTCCTCTTCCGTATAGCCCTTTTTAAGATAATTATTCCCATTTGGTACCAGATCTATTTACACAAATGCATTCACATGGGGTTTAAGCACAGTATAAAAAGTTAACTAAATTTTACAGAGGAAAGGTCATGCAGAACTAAGGAAAAGGCTGAGAGGGACTTGGTCACTGTCTATACCTTAAGGCAGGGAGTGAGGGGAATGGGGCCAGTCTGTTTTCAGTGGGGGTCAGCAATATGACAAGAGGAAAAGGCCCCACACTGAAGCACCAAGATAATTATTTCTTGACAGTGAGGGTGACAGAGCTCTGGAACAGGCTGCCCAGAGAGGTTGTGGAATCTCTTTCTCTGGAGATCTTCAAAACCCGCTTGGAAGCAATCCTGTGCCATGTGCTCTAGGTAACCCTGCGTGCGCAGCAGGTTTGGACTAGATGACCTCTAAAGGTCCCTTCCAGCCTTAATGACTCTATGATTATGTGATCTACAAGAGATGATTTTGTTGGAGCAATGCTGGATTTCCGTTACATTTCATCATGTGTTTTTTTCTCTGCCTCCATTTCTCCTACATGACCACTAGGATTCAGTATCCTTTATGACTGTCCAATTTAGACCTGACCTTTGTGTGCCTTAGCTGTGATTTATCTTTGCCAGTGATGAATAAAAGTATATTATTCAGAGTATTTCTAGGTCTGTCATTCAGCTCTGTCTTGAGAATTTTTGTTACCGTTGTCTACAACCCAGAAGTGAACACTGGTTGTATTTCAGAAGGACCAGGTTGATCCTTCTTCAGAGAGTTAGATAGGAGAGTGCAGTGTGAGAATTACCAAGCTGAAATCTTTCAAGGAAATATACAAGAACATATGTGGCTATGCCAAGAAGATGTTAGGAACCAATATTTGCTGGTGAAAGAGTGATAGGGTATATTTTAAGTAAAAAGAGAAACTGATCTGAGAATCTTTGCCATTCCGACAAAGTCCAACAAACTGCTGGTCGAAATGTTTGCTCAAGGCCATTGAAACAGAGACTGTTCTTTTTCAGATTTCCAGAAGTCAGTTTGTATTAGATGAGAGATTTTTTGAAAAGAATTTTTACTAGAGAAACTGTGAAAATTAATACATTCTGTGATGAGCCCAGGGTGCTTTTCTTTGATTGTCTCTCTGAAATTCACATCACCTTTCTATTGTGCACAGTAATAAACAGTCAACAAAATTTGTATGTGTCTATAAAGTTCAGAAAGTAATCCTCCGATCCACTATATTACAAATATATTTGAAGAAGATGACAGAACTCACATTTCACAGATGTTATTCCTGCTTTTAATGCACTGCTGAAAGACTCTTAGATACAACAATAGTGAGCACTGTATTAAATCTTTTGTGTGATGGAACCAGAATATTCTCAAGTGCAGTGAAGTCCTCTTCAGAAATGAAGCAGAAACTCATGCTCCATTTAACCTCTAGTAAAGACCTTAAAATAGAACTGAAGTGGAGCTTGACTGATAGACACAAAAGTGTTCTGGCCCACTCTGCTAGACTAAATTTCACCCATGGTGAATCACTGATAGCTTTAGCTTTCTGTCTTTCTCAGTGCCTGATATTTTCTTCATAGTACTTTCTCTTGTAAAATGAAGTTCTCTTCACCCACAAAAATAAATAGCAAAATCATAATCCACAGAAAGATTTTCATATATATATGTATTTTAACTCAGGTGTCTATTAAAAAATAGAAAAAAAGAAGGAAACAAGAAGAGAAATCATCTGTAGATTTGCAGATTTCAACAACCTTCAAAAATCGCAATGACAAAAAAAACTATTCAATCGTCATCCTGAAATCTATGCAAAGAATAGTCCTATTTACTTCTTTGCTCTTTCACCTGTCTTTGTATAATAGAATTTGTGGTATTCTGTATGCGGTATACAGAATATGGAAAAAAGGACAAGCCCCCTGGGAAAAATACAGGAGCGTAGTCAGGGAATGCAGCGTTATGATGAGGAAAGCTAAGGCGCGTTTGGAATGTAACCTGGCGAGGGAAATCAAGAATAACAAGAAAAACTTTTTCAAATACATAAACAACAAAAAAAAGACTAGGGGAAATGTGGGTCCGCTAGTGAATGGGATGGGCACCCTGGTTACGAACAACACAGAAAAAGCAGAGTTGCTGAATGCCTTCTTTGCTTCAGTGTTTACCAA
>JAWLRI010000998.1:1227298-1250987 GCA_034781795.1 Crypturellus tataupa
AATTCCATCTTCCCGTACATCGCGATATCTTCCGGTCGCCTGACCCCTATCAAAACTGAAACATACTGCAACAATGAGGTAATGAAATTTTAAGAGATTTTCATATTAAAATAGTTCTAGAATTCTTTTTTTTTTTAAGTTTCAGGCTGGGGTGTGAGCTCGTCATGTTACTAGATGTTCCTAGATACCTACCTCACTGGTGAAGTGGTGCCTAGGTATCTATCAGGGAGATTCTGATTTCTGCTATTGTGCCATTCCCGACGGCATGAAAAGGCTATCAAAACTGGCAGCTTTATTACTATATGCCTAGTCACTCTGGGGCTCTGGCTACTAAAACAAAAAAGAATTTTTTTTCTCTTTTTTCTTTTTGTGGGGGAGTAGTTTAATAGTTAAGAGTATTCAGATGAGCTACGTTACTGGTAGTGAACAGAGAATCAAAACTGATTTCTACTTCCCAGGTAAGTGGATAGGTTAGCCTAAAATAGGTAACCGTCCTGTTGGAGATGGTCTACTTCCCGTAAGTGATTAAAAATTTACTGGAGCATATGTGGTGAGCAATAAAATAAAGATCTATAGCCAATCTCTTTTATAATTTATGGGGTTTTTTTTGAATAATTATTTCAATAAAATTGGTTTTGATTTTGCAATCAATTAGAGATTTAGTGGCATTACTCTGTGCTTTTAAATGGATTACATGTAATTGTAAATGCAAAATTATCTTCTGACTCCACTGGTGCTTCAAAACTGGAAAAAAATACATAAGTACTTTGTACTAGCCAAAACAGCAAACTTCACAGTCATATCTCCTCCAGAAGAATGAGGAATTAATTGGAAAACTGAGTCAGTTTTTGAAGAACAGTAATAGCCTAATGCAACAACAACATGCTTCAGGAGGCTTGTTTAGAAGAGCAAACAGAGTGACTGTTTTAATATAACCACCCAAAACATCATAATAGACCTTGTTGGGTTTAATCACAGTATTTGACAGTAGCAACTCTTCCATTACAGAAGAGCTTTTATTTGTTGTATTTGTTGGTTTCATTTAAAAAAAGCTAGTGCTTTTTCTCAGCACTAGCTGAGAAAAAGTTGAATGAAACATAGTCCTTTCAGTTTCTCACCTTGAAGAATAGCAGAATCTGTCCACTTTCACCTCAGTGACTAGGGAGCATCATGGACCATAGCCATGAAAGCTGACAACCTAGGATCACTTCTACAGTATTGTGCATGCACAGCTAGTGTAGGATATGATTTTCAAGGGCTGACTCAATGCACAGTGATAACGGCTGTTATTGAACAAGGATCATTGACAACATGTAGTTAATGAACAGGAGGTCAGTACTGTTGTTTTGAGGTTTGAAACCAGCCTAATGTAGACTGATCATTACATCTGAGTCCCAGTCTTGTAAGCATTCTCCTCACACCAATATCCAATTTGCCAGATGATCTCTCTCCCTCACCCTGGCTTCTCCTCTCTCTCTCTCTATGTATATATGTATGTGCACAGGACCAAGAATTTAAGATAAATGATTGGTTCTTCAGTTAAATAAACTAACTAACTCATCTGTAGTTACCACTTATTGGTAAATACCACTTCTTATTGTTTTATCCCTTAAATGATATTCTCCTGATCCTATTAAGACCATCTTTCCCCATTTTCCATGTTGTCTCTGAAAATTAAATGTTAAATATGCTCCTTTTATACTGTATTTAAGATAACTTTTATTCCATCTACAGCTTCATTGGTTTTTCCTTTGTGTTTTCCTTTGCATGTTTGTGATCTGCACTGTCACAAACATTTAAGTATTTCACCAGACATGTCTGACAAGAACTAATGTAAAATGCACCAGAAGGAACAAGCTAATCTCGATCAACATCATTTTTACAAGGTTGAACGTCTCTTGGCAAATTTGTTTCTGTGATTAATTTTCTGAAGGAAACTAACCTATAAGTTAAGAATTTATAACATATAGCATTTTTTCCCCAACAGGAACAGCTGAATGGCTCTAATAGCTTAGAAAGGCTGTATAATAGGGCAGGAGAGAAGGAAAAAAAAAAACATTATTATTTGTTGATAGTTTTTGTTATGAAAAGACAGCTGGATTCACTGTGCTGGGAAATGAGACACAGGACCTACAGGAAACTTGTGCCATTCTGGACCAGCAGCATTATGGTCAGAAAAATTATGCTAGGCTGTTTTAAGTGATGACAATGTCTATCTTCAGACATCTAAATCCTGCCCATTTCAACCTGGGACGTCGACTTACCTGAGAGTAGATACTTACATATGCTCACTTAAAGAGCTTCCCAGACTCTCAAAGTATGCTACTCAAAGTAGCATAATCTTCAGTACATATATATATATTCAATTGCAAATTGCAATTGCAACTTACTGGATAAGGACTAACTGGATAAGTGCTAGATAAGAACTAGCTTTTTCTTTCACATCTCTGTTTTATACGCAGGGCTAACAAGATCAAGCAGCAATATAAATATAAATACACATGTACATAAATATATAAAGCTTTTGTACTTCTGAAACCTTTAAGAAAGTAGAAATATTAATAAAAAAAATCCTACCCACATTTTCCTGAACAGAACTACTTATGAACTTTCAGTGGTCATAATCTGCAATATTCATACAGATACTAGTAAAGCAAGAATAGGCAAATTAAAAAGAATCCATCTGTTTTTTTTTTTCTACTGCATTAATTCATTGCATTCCAGTGTAATACATAATATTGCTGAAGTGAGCTCTTTGCCAGTAAGCTATGTGAACAAGCTCTATCAAATTAACCAGCTCACATGTAGCTGTGAGCATTTTTGAGAATTTTCACTGTGTTTTAGCTTCATAGTTTCTGATCACAAGGCAGGGATCGAAGGCAGATCCCTCCTACAATACAATTCTTTCCCTCAAAGAGGGAAAGAAGTAAGGTACACTACCATTTACACCCTACTGTCCAGACACAGCTGATTTTTCATATTTTCCATCATGTCGTCTCTGAAAAAAATTTTATTGGAATCAGGGATTTTTCTATCAATCATGTTTGATTTTGCTCCTGGATTCTGCAACATTTTTCCTTTTTTTCTCCTCATAAAATCTATGTGTATATATTATATATAAACTTCTATGCCTTTTCTTATTTAAAAATGGATGATTTCCAACCTTAACCATTCTGTGATTCTGTAATCAAATCCTGATTGTTTCTTAGTCATTTATATTTGTTCACTCTGTCGTTAACAGAGATAAATGCATATCTCCAAGAATGATTTACCGCAGCTACTTCAGATAGCTATCATAGACTCAGCAAATTGACTTTTCAGAGGTGTTCCTCTATTAACAAAGAAGAGGGCCTAGAAAGTTTGTTATATGACAAACTAGTGAAGATACCTAATAGAAGGCAAGATGAATTGCAGCATGTGATTATGGTTTGTAGAAGTTCTCTTTTGAAGTGAGGATAAATTATTCCATGAGGACATCAGTGAGTACGTGTCTAAGCTAATTAATAAGAGAGGACCAACAAGTTTAAGTAGTGCACTGTCTGTCCACCCTACTTAAATGATAGCTGATTCCTTGCCTCTGTGTTGATTTAGACCAGTAAGTCCTCTTCAGAACAAATGTATTAGAGTCTGAATTAGTCCTGCGTAATGTAGAGATTCATACAGCAAATCATGCCTCACAGTTGGCTCTCCATTTTGTAGCACTGTAGACATAGCAAAAAAATTCATAGATTACTTGCCTCTATCATCTGGTCTCGTAATCTCTTATGCACAAATTACATTACAATGCTCAGAATAAGCATTCTCAGTGCATATATATTTATGTGTATGGGAGAAAAGAAGATTAAAAAGCTCCTTGTTCTGAGAGGAATTATATTTTTCTTAATTTTCCTTTTTTTTTTCTCTCTCTCTTTTTGATTGGTTGCTTGGTTGGTTGGGTTTTTGTTTGTTTGGATTGGGAAATGTCATTTGACAGCTACCACTACTTTATTTACAAAACCAAATCAGACATAAAGATAGGAAAAACAATGTTAAGATACAGCATTAAATGTTGGAAAAAGGAGAAACAAGCATGAATGGAAAGTTTAAATACATAGCAGGTAAGGTAGAGTTTGTAGTTCTGAACAGTCTGCTCTCTGTGTTTTCAGACAGGAAAGTGAAAATAGGGAAGAAATAATAATACATCGAGTCTGCATATTTATAGAGGTACAAAAGCATTTAAAATTACAGTTTTAAGGAAAGTTTGTATAGAACTGAGTTCTAAAATGTCGCAGTGTGTCAAGTCGTACTGTCATACTACATTACATCATGTTTTCAGTGTGATCATAAACAATTCAGTACAAAGCAATGTGCATGTCAAGTAAAAAAAAAAATATATATATTTCTTTACATCCCAGTTCCAGAATATCTGTAGAGATAAATTTACCTGTTCAAATGCTTATATTTGAAAAGGAGACACATGACAGAAAAAAAATATATATATAGTATAAGTTAAGATATTAACATTTCTGGGGTAGTTCTTTTTTTTTTTTTTACACTGTATTCTGTGAAAATGTGAGCTAAAGGGATGGAATCCCATTCTGGATGACATCAATGGGTTTTTTATAATGATTCGAAGGGAATGAGGTTTCCTATTAAAGATGTTTTAAGACATCTTTCATACCCTGAAAGCAACAGTAAAGTACCACTTTTAAATATTGTTGGGGAAGGAGGAGTTGCAGAAAAAGTACTGAAGTACAGCAGAGTGAATAATACTATCTCCATAACATTTCACCATGCTCTGTCTTTTATACCACTGTGAACTTTAATAAGTTAGTAACACGAGCTACTGATGGGAAGTTTTCTTTTTTTGGTTGAAAAATCTTTGATAAAGACCTCAATTTATGGATCTCACTCATCTGTGCATGAACTATAATTAAAATTTTCCTTAAATTAATTTGTTATCTCAAAAGATATGAAACAATTTAATGGTTATGTCTGACTAAGTTCAAACGAAAACTAGTCTTTAAAGGTTGATCTGAGTCCTTAGTCATTAGAATGGACATGGAAGAAGAGAAACGTTTCTTTTTGCATATTTGTTTGATTGACTTTTTTAATGTCTAGAAAAATCAGAATTTAGTCTTCTAAGTCAAAGAGATGAAAGATTTCTCTGGCATCTCATTGCTAACAGATTAGTGAACTGAAGTTGTTTACCTTCACAGAGGTGAAACTGAAAAGTACGATTGTTTGAAAAGAAAAAAAACTTTATAATTCAGAAAGATTCATATATGTTCACATATTTATAGTTGATAATGAATATGTAACAGACAAGAACAAGGAGAAAGACAAAGGAAAAAGTGGGCAGAGAAAACATTGTATAACTAAGCAGCATATATTTGAGCCTTTGAATATATTTTATATCTACAATGTATAGAACACTATGTATCTGAAAATGATTGAAATATCACTTTAACATTTTAAAAGCAGGTTTCTAGATCTATGAACTGGTATAAAACTTTCCTGCTAATATTATTTCAATGATTTTTTGTTCTTTTCAGAAGGACAGAAATTCCACAGGTAAAAGTCATGCTTGGAAAAGGGCACAAGGCCATCACCAAGACAAGGAATTAAGAGAAAATGGCCAGATAGCTTTTATAATATCATCAGAAGCACGTTTAAATCATCTAAAACTCAAATTTAAAGGATTATTAAAAAATCTTTAAAAATACCTGCAATAATGTTGTATTTAGAAAAAAAATTTAGATTATAAATTATTGTTTTCATGGACCTTTCTGGCATTATAATGGATGATCGACTATCTTAGTACATTTTTCCTCTCAGAAGGGACTACAAAATAATTCATGAATTTTCAATGTGCAACACGTAGTCTTCAAGGACTTTTATACATGTAAGACTTCTGACTGGAGTAAGCATAGTGAGCTGGTGCCTTACTGAAGCAGAGAATTGGTACTTTATAGCTACTTTCCTTTCCTAAAGATGCACCTGTAGCATAATCATTGTTTACAATGAAGCTGCATTGTCGTACCAACCATCTCTTATGAATTATTCTCCTTCGGGTGTTATATGTATGGATAATTGTTTGGATTATCATAGAACATAGTTATGGATTATAAGGAGGAGTCCAATGTTTACAATTTAGGCATCTAATTTGTAGCAAATTTTACATTGCTAATAGATGAATTTGCATTTTGATAGAAGATGCTTAATTTTCATTTATAAAAATTGAGCAAAAGTAAATAAATTAAAGCATTTATTTTCAAAGATATCCATCAACTAACTAAAATATAAATGGAATATAGGTGTCTTAGATAGTGGTCTAGATTTCACTGTATGATGTCCCCACTAAGTCCAAAGAGCTATTCTGATCAGGATTTCTTACCTGTTCTGATCAGGAATTCTTACCATTCTTCATCTCTGCGTAATGTTGAGAAGTTATATCATATAGTAAAAAAAAGTCTTTTTGAAGACATATTTCAAGGTTAGTTGGAAAAACAATGAAAGTTCAAAAAAAAAAAAAAAAAAGAAAGAAAATTTTCTTTAAACTTCCTTCACGTGTCTACTTCTAGTCCCTTGGCTGTTTAGGAAATTGTCCTTTTGTGTGTGCATGTGTGCGTGTGTGTCTGTGTCAGGGTATGATTTGACTGTGATTAATGGGATAAACATCATTCAGAAAAGGCAAAAATCTTTGTCTTAAACTTGACAGTTCCTTACTATTAATATGAACTATACAATAGATTATATCTATAATAAGAGATTTTTATTAAAAATATCTTTATATAGATTCTTATAAATATTTTAAAGAGATATTTATATAGGTATTTATAAAGACATTTTTGAAAATATTTATCAAAAATATGTTATAAAATACCTTTGGATTTAAGACTTCTGAGTTTATTTCTTCGCCCTGGCTTTTAACTAAATTGATCAGAAACTACACTTGTGTCTTTTAAACATTTTCTTGTAAATTGGAATTTTAATAAAACAGCTATACAAGATTAATGCTGTAAAATTACAGATTATAGCAATGAGCAAAATATATTAGGCAGCAGAACGGCTTGTGCATAATACCCATTTTATTTTGTTATAACAGAAATAATAACAAAATTGTTTGATGGTAACAAATGACTCCCTAAAGTCTTCAATAAAGTAAGATGTGAAAGTAATCTAAGTTGACGGTCTCTGCAAACAACACTGACAGCTAAAATCTAGGAACGCTAATTAAAAGGCGCACAAAACCAACACATGTTATCATATTTAAGGTCGTTGGGTGGAAGATGAAGTATTGATTTACTATTAAATGAAATAATGGTTATATTTTATTTAAAATGTTTAAGTATTTTGCAGGATTTTGCTCTGTCTGTGCTTATTGTTTTAACAGAACTTCATCTATAAATCACTGTGTTATAAGTCCCGTAAATCTTCTGATTTATGAAGATATTCTGAAGTCTCTATCACAGCAGCAGGGCATTGAAATTTCCAGCTTTCATACAAACAGAAATCATACTTACAATTTGAAATCCAGTTTGATAGTTCAAAACAAATCATGTGTTTAATGCAAATTTCTGACATTTTGTATGAAGCCATGTGGCTTTTGGGTCAGAATATGTCACATTGTGTCATGTCAAAAATTCTCCTGAATGATCTCACTGTAACAAGCCATGACAAACCAATGAGACATACTAAAAGAAATGAAATATTTTTAAGACTATTTCCCAATCACCAGAATCACAACAGTCCAGTTTGAACAGTATATATCAAACAGAAGACTGCAATTTTAGCTGCGTCTGTGCCTGGTTGTCAAGTTTAATCTCCTTTACGTAGATTTATCCCCTTATATATGTGCATAGGTATAAGCAAGTATAGATATGTATATATTTATATATGCATATAAATGTGCAATATGTGTGTGTGTAGCTAGCTACATAGATCATTTAATTCACTGTAAAGTCTTCTGTAGTGGCTTGGTGGCATTGTATCCTGATATCAGTGTTCAAATATACAGTGTTCAGTATTTCAGTGCTAAAAAACACGATGAGTTAATGAGTTAATTCTAATGGGTCATCAATCTCTGTAGCACACCTGCTATGTGAAAATTTCTTTCATCCTACACTGTAAGTGTCTTCCTATGATCTCACTATCCTGTTCTTGCCTTTTGGGGCAAGAAAAACAAAAGAACCCATTTAAAAATCTTCAGTTCAACAGTAAGTCACTAACCACTACCTCACAGCTACTGCACTCTATACTTCACTAAAGTAAATACTTTAAAGAGGGTTTTCACATTCAGAACAGTTTGTCTGAGATGACTGATCAGAAATCCTGCTCAAATGGAAGTCCGAGGAAATACTACTTTAGAAATGTTAATAATTATTAAATGTTAATGTTAAAAAACTGTAGAATTTTTCCTTTTCTGGAAAGACTTGTATCATAAATGGGAGCTTTTTATGTGCTTCCTCTCAGCTGACACACTTTTAAATCCCAACAGTAAGCAAATATTTGCTGGTATATGTGTGTGTGTGCATGCATATTTGCTTATGTATATATGTATATTTTATACACATAGATATATATGTGTGTGTGTGTGTGAGTATAGAATGTTCAGAATCAAGTACATGAACTATGTCCAGTCCAGTTAGGTCTCTCCTAGACAAATCTTTAAAAGGACCTATTGGGAAGCCTTGGAGACATAAGCAGCTTGATTACCTCAGGTCCACCAATGGTCATTAGATTTCCTGTATTTATTAGTACAGATATATGTCCAATGCATCTTTAAGACTCCTGTGGTTATTTTTTATTGGTTGCCACATCACTTATCTGTCAAAATCAAATCCACTTTCACCTGGGACCCTTTCTAGTGGATTCTAAAGATGTTTTTTTCATAGACAAAAGTAGAATTTGTGCATAAATTGGAAAGATCATAGAGGAAACAGTAGTTTGACACACTGCAATAAGTTTGATACTGACCTTTGGTGTTTATGTTTGGACAATTCCACACAAATAGGCAACATATATGAGATAGGCAACAAAAATGAATATCGTATCTTTAGTGACATATTCTTGTTGACATGTATGTATGCAGTGTTTCAACGGAGTCCTTGATCTTATAGTCAAATATCCAAAAATCTTCAGCTGGTGAAGAATCCCATTCAATTATTAAGTTCAAACAGATAATACTGTACCACCACTGGGTAAATTCCTTCTTGGAGAAAAACACTGGCAAGCATAACTCCCAATGCCTCAGGAATAAAGCACATACATACTGATTCTTCTCCCTACATAGAACATGTTATTTTCATAATAGTACCAACATTATGCATTTTGCTTCAGTGCCTATGAGGAGACCTTTTCTTTTTTTAAAAACATTTTTTTTTCTTTTTTAGCTTTCTATAAAGTTTAATACAGAGTAGAACTGCTATAAAATTCTACAAGATTCTACCAAAAAAAAAGAACAAAAACTCATAGAAGACAGGTAATTCTCATTTACATCTCATAGATACACCTTCCTAAAACATTCCTAAAACAATCTTTTCCTATTTGTTGTCATATATTTTCTGTTAGCACATATCCTTAATTTATTTGAAATTTATGAAATGATAATTGACATTTTAATAACCAAAAGTAATACAATGTCATAATTTCATCTTATTCCTCGCACTATTTTAATCTTATAAAGGAAAATAAAATAAATATGGTTTTATTGTAAACATATCATATCCAGACATTTATATCAAATTATAACACTACTTTTCTGTGCAATTTCCAACTCATTTATGCATATATATATATACATATATATATGTATAATGGTTTGCTTAATTTTTGTATAATGTGGTTCAAGTATTCATAATACATCATATTTTGTTCAAATATATAAATAATCATTACCTTCTAGACTTATTAATACATTGTTACTGGAAATGTTGTTTAAGAAACTATATGTAAATATGACATATTTCATAGGCTGGAGAAACAGTTCCAGTTTATGGAAAAAAAGAATTATCAAGACAATGGTTTCTTTTTCTTTTCACTTATCTGCATCTACTGCAGTGCATTCTTATTTTAGCCGCTAGAAAAACTCTACAAAATTCTAGTCACTATAAAAATTGTATACCGGTTTCTTCTAAAAGCTTTAATAAAAATGATGCTACTCTAGATGCAATAGTAGTAGATTTAAGTACAATATTAATAAGTTGATTCTACTACTCAAAACAGTGGTTTATTATGCAACCCACTGGCCTATTGTTCTGGTATATTATTAAAAATGCAGATGATTTCCATTCCAGTAAATCAGATTAGATTAAAGTATGTTTAACTTGTCAACTACAAATCTGAAAAGGTGCAAGTACAGAAAAGACTTCCTAGCTTTGTAAATGTTTTTTTATATTATAAAATTCTTATGATTCTCATTTAGAATTCCAGTTCTAGGTTGGATAGAGTCATGCAGCTTATATTACAGGTCTTTCTAGGTTAAACTGGAGAAGGATATCATTAATGGGTCTGCGTTAGCTATGGGATAGGCTTTTAGTTGTGCACTCCTCAAGTCTTGGTCCTACACACATTCCAAGTGGACCAAGGCTTTATAGTCAAAGAAGATATGGAGGGCATTAGCCTGTGTATGTTCATTCCTTTTCAAAAGAAATTCCAGGGATGAAGGGAGCTGTAGTTCACTGAAGTAGCAGAATGCTTCAGGGATTGTTGCCAAGCAGGCTAGCCCTGTAGCTTGTGTCTGTCATTATCAGTGACAGACTAGAATGTGAGTTTCCTGCAGGCTGAAAGAGTTTGGGGTAAAGCATGAGTTTCTTTACCTTAAATTAGTTGAGAAACAAGCACTGCTTGAAAAAAATAAATGCGTGTCTGAACAAGGTACCAAACTGCACAGAAAAAAAAAAGTAAAAGACCAGATTGAGGTGTGAAGTTAAGATTTGCCCAGTTTAATGTTAACCAACCTGACTCTCAGACAGCAAAGGGATCAAAATGAAAAAAAGGCACCTTGAAGACTGTGTTTTCAGAGATGTCTGTTAGGAATAAAGTGTTTGTGTAAGCCAGTATTTCTTGTTTTTTGGACCTTTTTTAAGAGAATCATCCAAAGAAGAGTTGTCACAGACTGATGGTCACTGAGGAAATGACTAACTTCAACCCAGCTGCCCTCGGGTTGCATGATACAGGTGGCTGCACTAGTCCCCCTGTCAAAGAGCAGTTCAGGCCCAGGTCTAGGATCTACACCTGAGAATATATTCATAGGTCCAGAAACAGGAATCAAAGACTGTTTGTCATTTCTGCTTGAAAGACTTGTGGAAATGAATGTCCTAAATAGTGCTAATTAGCAAAAGATGGGAACAGAAACCCTGAAGGAACACACAGAGGCTGATATGAAAGGGTATAGAAATAATCTATTATGGTGACTAAATATATGAAACTTTGAGTGCTGGACAAAACTAATTTTGGAGGATAACTTTAATACCTCTATCAGTAACAACCTATTTCTGCTTTCCATGACTGAAAGCATAGTTAGAGATATCTTTATGTTGGATATAATAAACTTCAGTGAAGACAAATAGTTGAGCAGGCAGATTGCTTTAGAACTCAGAAAACAGGATGGTCAGTAAGATATCCCATATTGCTACATGTCTGAAGAGCATTTAAGGAGAATATATCTCTACTGCTTGCATTTGGTCTGACAGCCTTCTCTTGAGGTCTGATCTTGGATGCAGTTTTTGCTTCCTTATCTCGAGAATGAGAGTAGACGTGATTAGAGAACAATACATGGATTTTGCAACTATTTGAAAGAATAGTGCTTCAAGGTACTAATGTGCAGAATTCTATGCAAGTACAATGTTCTGTAAATAACGTAATTTACATTTTAATAGCATCTTGCACTCTTAATAAGTTCCCCTCAAAATTCATAGTATACTATTGTCATCACATCATACATAGTCATCATATCACTCACCATGAGAAAATCAATAATAGTTTTACAACCCACAACGGTAGCAGACAGCAGCACCTATCACATTCTGTAATGTTGACTGTCCTGCTGGTCAATAAAAAATGGAAATACAACCAAAGAATTATATATATATATATATATATATATATATAATTCTTTGGTTGTATTTCCATTTATATTTATATTTATATTTATATTTATATTTATATTTATTTATATAAGGAAATATTGTCAAAATGTATTAAGGCATAATATAGATAGCAACCCTTTGAGGGGGAAAAATAAAGCCTTTAATACGAAGCTATGTCTACTTAGATTGTGTTTAGAAAAAATGTCATATGAAATATTTGTTCACATGGTTGTATTCTTTTTTGTTTTACTTAAAGGACTTATACAATTTCAGAAACTTAAGTGTCATTCCTGGAAGAATTCAAATTATGTCTGTAGAATATGTGTAGAATCAGAACCTGAATGCACCTTATATAACCCCACTATTCCATAACCTCACACATTCTGAAAAGACAACCCATCCTAGCCAAATAGAAAAAAATGATTTCCATAAATTCTGGTGTTCTAAAAGCAGAATTATAAGAAGTAAATAGTAGGCAGATTATGCAATCACAATGAGACTACATGGATATGTGGCCACATAACTGATATGCTAAATTTTGTAAGCAAAGTTTGCAGATTCATTTTATTGCAACTGAGTCAGAAAGACTTGTATCATGGCATTCAACAGACAGGAGGAGAAATCTCTGTCAACCCAAAGGCTAGCAGAAAAAATTCTTTAGGGAAAATGTATCTGCTTCTCATGTCTCCCATTTTAGTATTTAGATTAATGCACATCATGTATTTGGCTCCTATCTATGCTTTTCTTTCCCAGCATAATTTTTGCAACAGATTTGCCCTGCAGCATTAACTACCCTTGATAGTTTTCTCTCTTACTGTCTGATTACTTGCTTAGCATAATGAATTTTACCATCATTTTCTGCTTTTTAGATTAGTGTAGTGTCACAAGAATATTGACTTGAAAGTTAAACACATTTTTTCTGAATTCAGAAAAAGTATATAGAAAGTTAATGTAACTACATTTGAGATATTTTAGTAATTTTTCAGAATTTTCATTTTGATTTGAATACTTAAATTTTGAAAGGCGTTTATAAATATTTGAAACTGTATGTAAAGAACAAATGTTATGTATACGTACAGCTAAACAAAACTTTCCAATATCAAATTTTCCATCAAAGAGATGGATGAAAAAGCTAATATTTCATTTAAAATATGTTCATTTTGTCTGTCTTCTACTATGACAATTTTTTAAAATGACTTTCCATGATTACATTGTTTCGATTTCTCAATTCCAGGTTTGAATCAAACTTGGTACATATTCAGAGACTGACTGAGAAGTGAACTTATCAATTTTTTTTTTTTGACTTGCCAATAGACAAGATTTCCTTCAACATATGCTACAGTAGAAGAAAAAAAATGTCTCTTATAAATTAGCTAGCGAAATTCAGTTCTTTTGCATAATAAAACTGGATTACTGTGTTCTGCTCTGTCTCCAAACCCAGTGCAAAATTAATGCACATGTGCATAAATAGCTAACAAACTATATTTATCTTTATAGAAGAGGTCAAATAAAGACTACATTAACACATCATCATTTTTTTAGCCACTTAAAGGGATATTACGCATATAAATGCTGATATACTCACATAAGTGTCCCTAATATATGAAAAACTCCAAACACATTTATATATATTAGTCACAATATTTCAGTGTTAAAACAGTTCATCTAGTTCGGCTTTAAAGAAATTATCACTAACTTTCAAGTACAGGGAATGTTTAATATGATAATTATGAGGAAGCCTTGGAAGAAATTGGAAACAGTCTGTCATCTCAAAGGAAAATAAAACCCACTCCTAAAATAGCTAACCTGCACAAGCTTTTAACATTTAGTAAGGATAATGAAATTCTCAGTGTATTTACTATCTACTCTATTAATTATGCATCCTTTTGTGGTTTCTTTCCAAAAACCCATTAAACTGGAATGTAATTAAAAACATAATAAGTGAGAAAAAATGTAAATGTTTCTGGAAGTCTGAGATTAATAACATTGGCACTAGTTAACCATTATGTGGGTTATAGCAGTGCATTTTCATGTACAACTTCATCACTTCATTTCAGGTATACAAGATGCCTGTTACTTAGCTCATGTCTTTTGGGTGACTGATGAGTGCTGTCATATTTGTGAACAGATTATAATATAAACTTTGGTATTTAGCAAAAGTCATCAAGCTCATTTTAACTTAATGAAAGATTTGACCCATGAATCCTGAGGTAACGGCATGGGATTCTTTCATTGTATAAATCTTAGAGATGACATGTTGGTCCTTTTAGGCTTTTACCCAATAGGAAGTGCTTCAATGAACTTTCACACTCTAATATCTAAAAATCTGCAGCACACTCTGCGGCTTTATCTATGTTACAGTATATCACTGTGGGCAGGATGTTCCCACTGACCACATTTCATTTGCAAAGAAGATAGATACACTCCAATTATCCCCATGAAGAGATTGGCCAGAACATATTCTTGTTTCCTCCCTGAGGAAGGAAATCTGCAGTGCAATCAAGTGGAGAGCCAAGGCGGCTTCTCATAATACAGTGGTGAGACAATGGCAGGGCATTTGGTGCCAGAACTGATGGACACACTGCAGAGCCTGCCTGTGGTATGGGCTTCCCCTGTACACTGGATGGTCGCATGGCACTAACCTGCTATTTTTTTTGCATACCAGGTCTTTGTGAATGATGCTGTTGCTTATAAATATTTTGGACATGACATAAACAAAATCACAAATCTAAAAATAATAGGAACTGTTGTTCATGCAGTTCAACTTCCTTACTTTCCAAAGTATGGAGGTGTCTACTGTGAATGTTATTCAGTGCTAATTCTCAAACTATGCTTGGAAATTTTCTCAGAAAGCTAGCTAGCACAGGCTAAATAACATCAGGGATCATTCCAGCATTTTAGCAGGATAATTGAAGTGGTTCCAATGTCTGGTTATTTTTCCTATTTCTGTATAATTTTCTAGTAGAGATATAACTGTTGTTAGGTATAAACCTTCTAAAAGTGCTCTAGAGCCTATTAAAGGTCCTTATTTAAGGGTCAGGCAAACAGTGAATCTGAAATGTTGAGATCAGGCAAACAGATGGAAGATATCCTACATACATCAAGAGGTTCTCACCTGTTTCAGTGTGTTAGGCAGTTGATTAACCCACCACCAAGGTCCATGAAGATAGTCTGCTCAGAGGATGCCTGCTACAGGCACATGGAGGACACAGAGGAAGTAGAGAAGAGGCAGAGAATGGACAAACACAGTTACATGTCAGAAGAACTATCATACTGGAGTATCTTTTCCAGAAAAATTCACAATATTTAGATAGCTGTTGAACTTCACAATCTGTGAAAGCACAGAAAAATAACCAGACTTATTACAATATCTTTCTTCATTGAGGTTTCAGTGAAATAGAGAAATTTCATTTACCAAATTATGTATCTAATAGTTCACACATGTTCAAAATAGAGTTTCCATTCATTTATGAATATCTGTGTTCAGGGAAATGCATGGCCTAACTATGAAAACTTGTTGATAGTCAAGTACAAACATGTTCAGATATATTTGAAAGAGTCAGGAATACAGTGGATGGAGCCAGGACAACATTAGCGTAGTCAATAGCAAAACATCCCGTTTTCTTGCATTCGGTTTGTTCTTCTCCAGAAGCTCCATGTTCTTTCCGAAAATCTGCTCCTTGTTGAGTTTGTTCCTGGACTGTGCTGACATCGAAGGTTGTTCCATCCCTGGTGAAAAACTTTGTACTTTGCTGAATTTTAAGAAGCACCTGTTGGCCTGTTCCTCCAGGTTGTCAAGGTTCCTTGAAATATCCTTCAGATATCTGATGCCACCAACTTGCTTCTGGTGTGTTCCATCCCATCACACAGGTCACAGAGGAAGATTTTGATTAGTATGGATCCCAATATCAATCCCTGAAGGATAGGACTCACAGCTGATCGCCACTGAGACTTTGGACTCAGTGCTACCCCTTAAAGCCTCTCTCTCTCACCGGTGGAAAACTGTTTGGCAGATGAACACTATGATTTCCCCCTTAATGGCCTCACCTCTGATCCTGCTTCATAATCTCTCAGCAGAATATTTGATGAGTAAAAAATCTCCATGAAATTAAGCCAATACTTTATATAGGCCATAATCTATCCATCTCCGCTTTCTTTCTGTCAGGTCATGGTGGCACTACAGTGACACAAACTCTTGAACTATGTCCCTGTGATGTTATACATATCTGGATACAGACTGTTTATTAATAAGCAGATGATTAAACAATTTATATATATATATATATACTTATGGCATATTCATAAAAAGTATATATGAAAAAAAGAGTCAACTGCTGTGTGAACATATGCAGAAATAATCAAATGATAGATTGAATCAGAGATTTCAAAGTCTTCAGAAGAGAGCTCTAGAGTCATTCAGTTCAGGCTTCTCTCAAGCCAGTGCCAACTTCAAGGTTTGATTCAATTCCTTGTCTAATTGTTCTTGTGTTTTAGAAAAAGTAATATCTACTCTTCTCTATATCATGGATTTGATATATATTGTAATCTAGCTTTTCCAGTGCTGAGTACCACCATTTCAGTTAGACTGAAGCCTTTCAGTTCTCAGTAATGTAGTAGCTTTGAGATCAAGAGAAAAGGATAAACTTCTATATGTAAAGTCCTATCCATGAAAAATATTTGTAAAATATGCCCACATAATTCTTGCAATTGATTTATGATTTGTGTAGAGATAAACAAGAAAATCCTCTAAACTAATGTAGAGAGATATCCTTCTTGACTACACATTTATTTTTTCATTGTTTTTATTAACCGCATCTATCTTTACATTGAGATTACAAATTAAGATTAAAGTGAATTTAAGATCCCTTCAAAGAGAAAGTAAGCATTTCCAGAAAAGTGACTGAAATCTCAAGTGAGGTGATCTGGCTATGCCTGAACTGAAACATGTCACCCTCCTTCTATCGTCTCCATAAATAGATGAGATGATAGATAACTAAATTATGTAATCTGGGTGCCTATAACATGAAGAATGAATTCAGATTAGCGTTCTTAAAAAGTATTCAGTACAATGTGCAGGGGGATAATATTTATAAGTATTTTAAAAGATATGTCTAGAAACTATGCTGGCATCCTTTTGCTCTAATATTGCATGGAAATTCCTGCATAGACAATCAGCTAAAATAATTTTTGTATTGAATACCTTTTTGAATATTAGACTCAACTTCAGGAGATTCTTAAATATATTTTTAAAGCCAATGCTTACTTAAAATGTATCCTTGCATAAATATGTATGTCTATGCCTTAAGAGATGAAGATAAGCTAATAAAAACTTCAAGCCAAACTTTTATTTAAGTCTTTGATAGCTACAGTATATGACTGAATATTTGGAAAACAGTTTGATGTAAATTCTTTCTTATTAGGCTATGATATTAAATAACTTTTGAGACAGATAGCTTTGCAAAGAGGTTTAGTCCTAGATTATGCTATTAAGTGTCATTTTTGTCTTCTCTGTCTTGCTAAAAGAATAGACTGTTGTTCATTTTACCAATATAAGTATTATAGAAAAATACAATATTAGGAAAAGGTTTCTCACATTTATTGAGAAAATATTTAAAGGTAAATATATTTAAAGGAATTGCATTGCAATATAGAGCTAGGGCTAAAGCTGTTTTTTTTTTCCTCACCTAAAGAAGCAAACAAACAAAACAAAATAAAACAAATATTGAGAAACAGAGGTAATTAAAAGTGATGCTGAAAACTCACTTTCTGAAGTGTGAGTCTGAAATGACACAAAGAAATAAATTGTCTGTAGATAACAGAATTTCCTCCTTTCATGCAGCCATTTAAACTGCTAATTATCTGAAAAAAAATGCCTATTTAATCTTATTACTATTTGGTAAAGCTTTACTGAGAAAAGGATAATGTTGTGCAGTACTGTGAGGGATGACATCTGATCCAATGAGCCTTAACTTCTGCTGTATAGGAACCTAATTCAGTGACAAAATTTTATGTATAATTAGGGGAATATGAAGGAAATGAGGTGTTTGATACTACAAAACTCCTTCCACTAGAGGGAGGTGAAAGCTCACTTGGACAGTTATCAAAGCATTGTGACCATACTAAAGAGCTGCATGAAAACAGGCATATTGCCCACCAGATTGGACTGAGATGCTGTAACACTGAATTTACACTTGCTATTTTTGTTATCTTCCACTCTAACCTACCATTATGAAAATATTGTAAATCCCAGATTTATTGTAGCAGATGGTCAGGCATGTTATGATTTTATCAAAACACATGTAACATATTACCACATCAATCCACTCTACTCTTCACACTTTTTAGTCAGAGAAATGAAAGAAAAGGGCTAAACAAAGGAAACAGCACATACTGTTCTGCACAGCTGCAGAAATGTAAACTGAATGTCACTGAGCAATAGTTGCTAAATAGCCCAAAGGAAACACTTTCACTTGGCAATACAACCGAAGTAAAAACACACACATACACACAAAGCCCCTCAAAATAGGATTTTTTTAAAGAATATTTTCTTTGTACTCTAATGTTGGATTTTGTTTTCTCTATAATAAAGAGAGGGGAAAAAAGGAAAATAATACTGCTTTCTCTCTTCTCTTTTGAAAGAAATATTTTTCCTCCTCAGCTGTAATTTCCTTAGCAGCAGACTACACTTTAATCTTCCAATGCTTACTTTCTGATGCTTTAATTGGCCAGATTTTCACCCTTTAGTGTCCATTTTACTTCTCACCAGGCAGTAAACAGATAAATAGAAAGCTAAATTTTGCAAATTAAGTTGAGTGAGTGTAAGAAGGAAGATATTTTATTTCACAGATTTATAGCTATTATAGCATTTGCAAATGAATGTGCAATTCATATCTCTAATTTCCAAACTCTGTCTCTATAGACAGATAAGACATATCATGTCCTTCTTGTTTTTCAGCTACTACAGTTTTTTTCCTTTCTATTTTGGCAGATTTTCCAAGTTGGGCCTAATAACCAACTTGTATATCTTGGCCCTTCCTGGACTTTGGGAGGAAGAGCCCCCTGCACATACAGAGAGGGCAGTGCTTCTCTCCACTCTTTTCTGTTCAGGGTAGGTTTTCCCTAACATAAAAAGTTATCTTGTAGGGAATATTGCCAAGAAATTTTAAAAGACATGTTTCTTCACATAGCTTCTAGCAACAATATGTGATTTAAGGAAAGTGAAATCATCCAATGACATAGAAAAAAAAGCTTCCTGATAGTAGTCAGAAATAACACCCTTTACAACTTCTTATTTCTAAAACATATAGCTTACATATGTTTTAAATATCAACATATTTGTATACGTCATAAATATCTGTGGGCACTGGAAAATTCAGTGTCATAGAGAATTTAAACACTTTCATTCATTTTTGGAAAACACTAATTCTCTTTTTTTGTTATTGTTTTATGTAATCAGTGTACATCTTCAAAATTAAAACATTGCACTTTATATGTTAACCTTGGTAACAGTATTTAATCCCTGGTATTCTTTTATTCTACCATCAGTATGCTTTGCTTCATACAGACATTTAATTATAGGATGGGTGATAGCTTTCATATGTTTTTATATGTGTATCTGTGTGTACATGCATGCATGTATATGCATGTGTATGCATGTGTATGCATATATACAAATTATGCATATCAACATCTTACAGTGCAAAAATAACAGTGCTAAGAATTAAAAGAAAAAATATTATCCTGTGAGTTAGGCCACAGAAATACTTTCTAGAGGAGATGAAATAGACCCTGAGAAACAGGGAATTCTTTCTAATTTGAAAAAAAAAGTTGTTTCGTTACAATGGGAGCAAGAATCACAGTCTGTAGATTACTTAAACTACCCAAATGTCCAAAACTTACTGCAGGTTGATATTATTATAATTTTTAAAAAGTTATATATAAACAAATGAAAAGGTTACACTTCCACTTATTTGGAGGAAGCTTCAGTGGCCACCAGTTCTCAAGGGGCTGGTGAACAAGGACTCCTGTCCACTCATGGATGGGAATCGAGACACAGCTGGAATCGGTGTATATTTCCAGAGCAAATAGGTAACTCATATTCCTTCATTTCGATATACCTTAAAAAACATTGAAGACTTGACTATTAACAATACTTTTTACATATAAGACACTAAAATAAGAGACAATAAATATATGTATGAAAGCAGATAGATAGTCTTCCCTTTGTTTGCAGATGGATTACTCATATGTAAGTTAAGCACATTCAGAAAGAAAGGTTTTTGGGTCTAGGGCCCTAGGCTACCATTTGCCATGTCTGATTTGCAAGAAAATGATTTTCTTGTAGAGCCAATTACTTTGTGCACAACTTACAATAGCTTCCAAACAGATCATTAGCCAAATAACAATTACCCTGGGCAAAGAATACTGCTTAACCGTGCCCAGATTACTTGAGTGCAGTGCAAATCGTTAAATTCAACTGCAGCAAAAAAAGAGATATTTAACAAGCATCTTATATTTATAAATGATGCCAAATGCATTTTTTTTTCTTCAAATATAATTTTTGGTACCAGGCATGCTATAAATTCAGTACTAATGAAATGTGATTTGCATGACTATTAAACTATTTGCATTTGAAAGTTCGTTATTCCATAAAATGAATGCATGAAAATCTGCAGTTTAAGACCATTAATTATAAGCAGACATTCGCTAAAATTTATAACCTTAGTTTTTTAAAAAATCAATAAAACTGCTGACTATAGATCTGTTACATTCATTTAAATTTATGAATATTTTATTATTAAAATATAAACTAGCCTTTGAAAGAGGGTTGCTTTCAACTACAAACTCTTCTGAAGAATGAGTAGCAAATTGAAGTTAGTTTTCAGGTTATAGAGGTATAGAAGTATTTCTGTGCTCATTGTTAAGAATATGTCCACTTTTTTCTGCATTAAATCTATGGATACTTTCCTGTTGGGTACCCTGAAGACTAACAGAAGCTTACATTTCTCAAAAATATTTAATTAAAGATTAACAAACAGCTATATCAGTTTGGTTCCTGTGCTTTACTGTTCAGTGTGAGTAAGAAATATTAATTTATGTTTAAAACAGCAGTTGTGGATGCAAAGAATTTGCATTTTGATCTCTTTCTTTGTGTGGGTTTGTTGGTGAGAAATAACTTAAAATAAAAATTTGCATTTTGATCTCTTTCTTTGTGTGGGTTTGTTGGTGAGAAATAACTTAAAATAAAAACTAAAAATAATTTTTTGTGTCTCATCTTTAAAAAGGTTTTGACTGAACTTATCTAAGCAGTTAGTAGCTTTTTTTTTATCTTATTTAACTATAATGACCCTAGATACTCCCTGGCTCATGGACTTGGAGCTATATGAAACCATGTCTTAAAAGTAATAAAATGATCAAATACCATTTATCATGCATTACAGGCACCATATAGAGTAAATTCAGAAGCAGTATGGAGCTAAAGAAAGAGAAAAGTCATCAGCACCATAGTCCTCCAGGCGAAGGACCAAAATGGTGATGATAGAAGCACCACCCACAACCACCATACTGAAGCCATTGACCTTAGGATGCAGAGGAGTCATGGAAGAGTGAGAATAATACCAGGAGAAGAGATTGAAGTTAGGAAGCATATGTATGATAATAAAAATAATAATAGTAATCAATATTATCATTGAGAGTTTTATTTCCTGTATAAAATACACATGTACTTTTTCCATTTTTGTAATAATAATATCATGATTCTTGAATTAGACAGTTAAGATTTCAGCTATGCTAATAGTCAAATCTTAGCTTTATATATAAGATCTGTTTCCTTTTTTCTTATTAACAAGATTTTGAGTGTTATAATTGCTTCAATAACTTTAAAAGTTTATTAAAAGAGTAATTATTCCTTTGCAATCTGTGCTAATTTTCTTTTGTCTCATATTTTTTAACAAGTCCAACAATATAATTATTGTTATTTTAACAATAATTACTAGCAGATCTTGCCACCACCCCTACCTTGATTCTGATAGATTACAACGTAAGATGATGACATGTCACTATGAAATAGCACCCTCAAGAAAGGGGAAACACATGCATTTTTTCTACTGAGTACCAGCAATACTTTCAGCTCAGTCTTTCTGTCCATCCCCTTTTGCCAAGCTGTTTGGGAGGTACCTGCCTCAGAGAGAGAAGGAGTTTGTGAACCCTGTTTATAAGGACTGCAAAGTCTTAGGAAGAAAGGCTGCACTACCTGTAACCTCAGATATTGGGGCTCAGATTTCATTTATTCTTATCTTGAAGAAAACTGATATATTTTAGGCTTACTGTAATGCAATTTTGAATAAATTTATTCAAAAATGAATTATTTTCACATATCATGATACAAAACACCAAATATTCTTAAAATAACACTATTGAAAAAAGAATAGTGGGATGAATAAGTTAATGGTATGAATCCTTTTGCCTATAATATAACTTAAATGGCAAAAATCTAGACAATTTATTGCAAGAGTCTTTGTGCTCAGTTTAGTCCAATCTGGCATATACAGAAATCATGGAGAATCTCTCCACTGAATCAACCTACCGTTTGATTAGAAAGTCTGCCTGCATCTGAAAAATTTCCTTTCAAACATTGCTGTTTCATCCTTCCTCATTACTTTTCACAATTTGTTGAGACTCCTGTCGAGCAGAAGTAAAACAGTCCTACCCTAAATCAATAGTAAAATAAATAACACCAGCACACATGTCCATACGCAAACACACATTTATTTTTGATTATTTTTCATGGATGCAATCAACTGAAATTAATTATCAGACATTATAACAGTTTTTACAGATAGCCAATCCCAAGAAGAAAAAAGGTGGAGGCACTTTCTGATCACAAATCTAAACTGGGATTTCAATAAACCTACCATTTGTTGCATTGATCTATTTGCTGTGCCACTTCTTTACTATTATTTTGAAAGGGAAGATAGTGCAATATTTTTCAATAAAAAATAAAATGTTCTGAACAGTTTTGTGTTTTTTTGAGCTTGCTTGATAGTTTGTTGTCAGATCTCTTTTAACACCAGCTGCGCTGACCATCTGCCAATATCGGCATCAGTGGTAGCTCACTGTGATATGAATGTCCTCTTCCATATTGCCTGCAGAAAATCAGCAGAAGAGGAGAGTTTCTGTGTTACCAAGATCAATTGACTGGGAGTATCCTGCCTCTTTGGACTGGTGGCTATTGTATGCAGCTGAGTCTAAACATCTAGTCATTTGTTTCCTGCTCTTTCCTTCACTCTCATCCCACCGTACATTTTTAATCTATCCTCACATATTCCTTTGAAATATCTTTCATATAGTTTGGGTTTTTAAAGTTTTGTCGACACTATTTTTAATTCTTCAGATGATACATGTGAGGAACGGTCTGAATCTTCTCTTTTGATCCATGCAATCCATGATGGAGAACCACTGTTTGGTCATCCCCAGGAACCTCCTGATTTCATTTGAGAGAAAGTGTGCCTAAGAACACACAGGAGGAGTTTTAGGTGTGATCATAGAATCATAGAATCATAGAATGCCTAAGGTTGGAAGGGACCTCTAGAAGTCATCTAGTCCAACCCCCCTGCACA
>JAWLRI010000998.1:1255257-1265373 GCA_034781795.1 Crypturellus tataupa
TTAACCTAAAAATAAAAAAAAAAAAAAAAAAAAAAAAAAAGATATTTTCTGATCTTCTTATGAAGATCATTGTGAAGACAGAAAAAAAATCAACTGTAAAACCAGAGATATGGGGTAAGCAGTGACTGAGGTAGACAGGAAACACCTGTGAAGCTCTGAATACCCTGGTTCTCAGATCTAGGATCGGACTTCTGGGGCTTTGATAGTTGCGTTATGATGCAAAGATCTGAATTCTCACCTGATGACATCAAAATGGTCTCAGGAGCGTAAAGCATTTACTCTCAGGAGTAAAGAATGTCAAGAGTGATGGAAAGAAAATCAAAGCAGAAAGGTATTTTTAAAATATGAAGTAAGTTGAAAGGTTGGAAGTGAATTTCAGATAGCAAGAGCACTGCCTCTCTGCAACAAATTTAGTCTAGTGTTGTGCATAATCATGTGATAATATTAGGACCCCGGTCATGTTTGTGATGAGATATTGTTCCCCACCCATCAAGAATTCTCTAGTTGATTTTTCTACTTACTCTCGCAGTTTTTATTATACATGTATTTGAGATTGGGAAAAGTTGTGCATAGAGAACAGTTTATTTTCAGTGGCCTTAGATGTTCAAGGTGGGCCTTCCAAATGTTTTGTCCCCATATATGTCACAAGAAAGTGAAAAAGAGGGCATTTCTAGTGGGAATGGAGATGGAAAACTAAATAATGGCTAAATATCTCTCTTCACGGAAACTGTTATCAGCATTTCTTTTTTCCAGTTTTGAGAGCAACACACCTATACTGAATCTCTATGTTGAATACTTGTGTGAGTGAGCAATTCAACTTGATGGAGCAGTAAAGTCAATCTTTGTCTTTCACTTCGCCATTTGTCTCTACCTATTTGTTGCTGCAGCCTTTTTCCTTCAATTCTTCCTCTTTTTTTTTTCTCTTTGTGTCAAGGAATTACAGCTGCCTATGTCAGCAATTAGATAAAAAGGCAGAGGAGGATTATGCCAATTACTATTGGAGGATTATTTGATAAGATACAGACATCGGGAATAGTGAAGAAGGAGACATCATGAGCAGACAGGTTCTGAAGGAGAGAGAGAAGCAATGTTGAGGCTAGTGATTTTCTTGTTTATTCCGACAGATCATTTTAAACCTCTGAACCAAAGTAAGGGATTTTGTTGCCCCTGAAAACAAGATGACCGAATTTACTTTGGCAAGATCTTTTATATAGGTAGTCTCTGGACATGTAATGCAAAAGATTATTGAGAAGTTATATCTTTTTCTTCAGAAAAATGACAGTCTTTTCTTCTGAAGTCATTTAAATGGAATATATCATGCTTTGATCTTCTTTTTGTAGAGATCTGATGATAAAATCTCAGACTTATCTATTTTACCTGCCAGTATAAACATTTGTGATATTATCTCTATCTAGATATTCCAATGACTTTCCAGTTAACAATTATGTATGTTCCTTTATACCACACATTCTTTGCCCTTGAGTTAGGTAATCAGCAAAAATGAAACAAAACACTAGATGATACAGCAAAACTTCTGTCTTTTAGTGTACTTCTCTTGTAGATGAGGCGCTTCTTAGGGACATGGTTTAGCAAGTATAGTGTTGAAGGGCTTACAGTTGGACTCAATGATCTTGAAGGTCTTTTCCAACCAGAATGATTCTATGATTCTGTGATTGTGCTATATACATTATACTACCTTTTACAACCTTAGTGTTTCCTGTTTCTGAAATTTATGACAATGCTAAATGAGAAATTGAGGGAGAATAGGCCTCAGAATATCATTTTTTGTAACAAATCTTTTACTCAAAGTTAGATTTACATAAAGAGAATGTCCTTTGTGGCAGACACAGTCCTTTTCTGTTATTTTTGTTTTTGTTTTTGTTTTGTTTTGTTGCTTGTAGTGGCATACTAGAGAAAATTCTGATGAAGCCTGTAAAAACTCTGTAGAATTTATGAAATGTCTTTTCTTGTGTGTTCCTTTTCAAAACTGTTCTTATTACAGTATCTTGACTGCATATGATTTTTTTTTATTAAAGTTTAGCCTGTTGTTCCATTAACTTCTCCCCTAGCTGCTTTGTATATTTTGTTTAAGCTGCCACTATAGAACATTCTAGCTCCCAGAATGGTTGTGACAACTCCCTTCTGTTATTGTGCCTAGGTCACTTTCCTCTGGGAAACGATTGTAACGTTATTTTCCTATTCTTCTGGAGGCTTTTATAGCCTCAGCTTTCATAAGCTGAAAAAAAAAAAAAAACACCATGATTTCTTCTCCTAAAACTACATTTTTTTTTCCGTGAATTGGTCTTAACTGCAGCTATATAACTGCTAAATGTTATTTGCACTTATCATTATTTTCATTTGTAACTCATTTATTTGTAACTCAGTGATTCACAAAGAAAACAAGTCTTTCAGTTGTAAATTATCATAATCAGTGCTGGCTAATTTTTTACTGTAGCTCTGATCTAAAAAGCAGTATTTTTTCTCATAGCCTCTGGAAAGAAAATAAGCTTCAGTACAATATTGATAAAACTGAGTAAAGTTTTGTTTTAACTATAAAGCACCTAGCTTTCCTTGAAGAGATAAGACACACAAGATGACTTATCTTTTGCTGCAGAGTGGTCTTAGTTGTGTTGGGGTTATCCTGTTCACATATTCAGTTCAGACAATTATCCTAACTTTGGGTGCTTGACTGCAGATCATGTTATCTTTTTGGTTTTTAAAACTGATATAAGTGCCACTCACTTCTAACTATCTTTTTCGCTTTGACAAGTCAAAAAAATGCAGCATTGTTGAAAATTGTTCAGTGGGAAAAACATACATTACAGGAAATGTTAACTGAACTCTTGTAAATTCAAAGTGATTCTGGACATTGTTTGGCTTAAGTAAAGAGAATTAGAAGGTGCAGTCAGAGAAGGTAATGCGATGATCTGGTGAAGATATTTACTGTTTGGACACTGAGCAGGATCTTGATCTCTTGTCTTCATTTACACTGCCAGTTTGTTACATAGACCTGCATTTCAAAACATTTACTTTTTTTCTGTACCATCTACAGTTCTGATACACCCTAGTGTTTTCTTATCATACACACTGGAGTGTGAGAGATGCTAAAGGTAAACCTTGAAATCTTCCTGAAATGTTTTCAGCTTGTACACATAGCCGCATGCTGGGGTTGGATAATGTCTGAGCAGAACTGCAGGGATTTCTGTCTTCCAGGCGTGATTTACTCCTCCTTTCCCTAAGGATGGACAAACCAAATTTCATATATTTAGCTTGTTATTTTTGAGATGAAATATTGAGCCTGGCAGTTTTTTTGATTGGTCATCTTTTTCTTTTCTATATGGACATCAGGCTTAGATTTGACATGGGGAATAAGCCGTAAGTATGAGAAATGACTTTTTGAGTCATGTATCTGAGTTTTTGAGCCAATGTAATTTTGAGTCTTTCTCTATTGCATTAACTAATTTTGCATACATTTTTTGAATATTATTTTATTCCATGTATTTGTGCCAAGTGTATGACATGCCTGGAAATTTCTTCAATTTCAAGCTGCAAAAATAATTGGTCAAGCAATTTGAAATTATGTTAAACGAACTACAAAATTTATCCCAAATATGATTTTTTTTCTGTAAAAATATTGTGCAGGACAGAAGAAAAATATATAAAGGGTGAGATATGTGGTATTCAAAGTTTATTTTTAAACTGATTTATTTAATTATGGTAAGTCCATGCTAAAAATCTGCATAGCGAAAGCATGCTTAATCAATAAATAAATACAACATCTAGTCGTGGACTAAAGGAAAAAAAAAATCACAGCACTGGAGAGTAGTATTTCTCTTTAACATTAATGTAGTTCATAGTCATGTTCTCTAAACATCAGTCAATAGGATACAAACCAAAATAGAAATGAAATGGATGAATGTGAAGTCAATGACTTTCTCAAATAATTGAGTATGCAAAGACAGAATGAAAAACACATTGATTACACATTTTTATTTTTTATATTTTTTTAATCTTATTTGTTCTCATATTCCCAATACAGAAACTTCAACTTTGCAAGAGACAAATATAAGCTCATGTCAGATACTAAGGTTGTCTTTGTAAAATTTCCGTAACGTTTCTGACATTTTATTTATATTTGAGAGACTTGGTTAAAAAAGGGAGAAAGGGAAGACAGTGTAAGAAACTCTCAGAAGAAAAAGAAATATATTCGTGCTCATGTACTTTTTTTGTTATCACAAGACTCACAGGAAAAAGCCTTTTTTTAAGATTGAATACTCTATTCCACATGTAAAAATTTACATGTGTTTGTTTTATTTAAATTTGATCTTCAGGACATTTTTCATATTGTGTTGAAAATCTTTAATGTCTTTCTACTGTGCTTTCTCTTTCTGATTCTTTTCAACACTTATGTTTCTCTATAATATATGAACAACACATTTTAAACAACACTTTCATGTCTCTATGACAGTATGACAGCGGATTTTCTGTATTCATTAAAACAAAAGCTCATCATACCTAGTGTGGAGGCCCACTTCAAGGACAGTAGTATGGCATGCCTTGTTTGTAGATAAGCAAACTCAAGGACGGCAGTGCAGGTGTTCTATCAGCAAACAAGGAGCAAAAGCAAGAAAAAGGAGAAAACTGCAACTGTACAGCTACTGCATGGCCAAGAAGATGACTGAAGAGTCTTGACATAATCCTTTAGCTTATTAGTTTATTTCGTAACTGTGCTTTGCATACTTTTAGGCAAATAATGATGGTATCCAGGACAGTACAGTATATAAGTTATATCTGATGCTTAATAAAGGGTCTTTGGTTCATGATACCGGAATCCGTGCCCTCAATACACCACAACCTAGAGCACACAATGCACTTATAAAACATGCATTATTAGAAGAGATGCAATATTTTTTTCATCTGTTTAAAATTGCACATATGAATTCTCTGTATTTTAGCTTCTAGATCTAAATAAGATGCTCCTGCATTCATTCTCTTTGCTCATGCTCACTGGTGTGCTCTCTTTTACTCCTCTGTATTTCCTCTATATATTCTTTTCTCTCATCATTCCTGTTCTTTCATTATTCTGTTCAAATTTCTTCCCTTCCATCATATTATCTTTTTTTTTTCCTTTCTTTATTCTCCTTCACTTGACTGCTGCTCATTTACTCTGTTATCCTTCTACCACCTCAGATCTTTGTTTTATCATTTCTTTCCTACTCGTTATACTTCCACTTTCATCTTGTTTTCCCTTCCTATAGGACCATCCTGCCATTTCTTACTGTTGTCTGGATCATTCCTTTTTTTTCCTCAAATAAATCATCTATACACTTTCTTCACCTTCATAAGATTTTTTTTTCTTTGTCATTTAGACTTTTCCCATATTGCAAATATGGGAATATTCTTATAATATTCCCATATTATTTATTCTTACTACACTTCTACTGTGCTATTCATTTAAGTATTATTTGTAAACACATGCTGATACATTTTCTTTAATTTGAAAAATACCTATGGCAACAACACCCATGGTGCCTTTATCCTCACCTATTTTAGATTCTACAGTGTAGATGTCTAAAGGTTTGTTTAGTCGCTTTATTCTCCTTTATAGATAGAAATTGATGTTATGAGGGGAGACTACAGTAAACAGGTCAGATGCAGATAATAACAATTATTCATCTGTGGGAAAAATGTTGCAGTTTGAAGGCCGTAGTGGTGGTGAGGCGGGAGGAGGAAGGATATATCAAATCAGTATCAGATTCACAGTCTGTGGACTGTAGGTCCGATCGCCTTCTTAGGAGCGAATCAAGTTCCCAAATAGTGTGATAACACTATAAGCTCGACTCTGGCAGTATTGAATTCACGAACAGTCTGTCAACTGCAGGTCCGATCGCTCGCCCCCCCAAACAAGTAGTCGAGTTTACAAACAGCATGGTTTATTCAAATGCAACATTCCCAAAGCAGGTTTCGGATGTCAGTATAGGAAATTCTCTACTACAGCGTGGGGTTTTAGCTAGCTCTGATGTACAAACGTGCAATCATCACTTACCCTAGAAGACGGGAGAGGGCTCTCAGTTTTGAGTCTCCTCAGGCAGCGTCCCGACTCAAGGGGAGGAAAGGAGGATCAACCCGTTGACTGACCCAGGAGTTACGATGGATTCTTCCTTCCTCCTCCTCAGTCTCCTCAGTCAGCATCCTGACCCAAGGAGGGGGGGAAAGGGGGTTCAGCCTGTCGACTGACCCAGGATTTACGATGGAATCTTCTCCCTCTCGCTTCTCATCCTTAGTTCCCCTTTCATACTTTTCATTCAGGTGGAGCTTGAGTGACTATAGTCATACTTAATATTGTTATTGACTGGTGAAAAAGTTTCTCGCTTTCATTTAAAGGTGCAGTCAATCGAAAATTTAGGGTGCATGCTCAGTGAGGAGTGGTCATACCTCAGAGGTGGGTAACTTTTGGGATAGAGGTGTGCGTTGGTATTATAATAAGCAAAGTTCAAGCAAAGTTCATCTGAAAAGAGTGATTTGCCACACTTGCTGGTTCAGCACTGGACATGTTCCCGTATATCTCCCGTTGGGCAGTTACTGTGTGTCTTATCAGCGGCCCAGCACAGGGAGTGCAACAGAGTTTGGCCGCGGTGCCTTCACTCCGCTCCATCCTCCGTTACTGCCCTTTGCAGCTGTGAGAAGGGCAGATTATATTGCCCTGGGAACCGTGGAGGAGCAGAGTCCGTGCGTACCAGCCATCCTGGAAGTGACAACTGTGTATCACCCCAAGCAAGCTGCTGTAAAGCCGAAACTTCTGTTAGACCCTAGGTTTTCTCTCAAGTTTCCCCTTTTCCAGGCCATTCTTCCACACCTACAGCTAGTTTTCTTGCATTTTTCTCAGTGCACCTTTTTTGTCTAGCCTTTCTACAAGATGCAAATATAGTGTCATTTTGAAAAGGACATTTGTAAAGGACATTTAGGGTTATTTGCAAGGACAGAAAGCTTTCAAGGCAGACACCTTATTCTTTTGAAGCTGTTAGAATAAAATATTAATTCTTAAAAAAACATAATAAATGTTAGAAAAAAAATAGAGTAAATAAGCCTGAGAGTGTGTCAGTTGAAAAAAAAAAAAGAGGGAACAGCTGTGGCCAGCATGGTGGGTGAAAGAGCACCCTAAAACCAGGCTTTGGAAAACGTCCAGAACAAGTTATGTTTAGAAGAAGTACGCATTCTTTCTCTGTCATGCTTTTGCCCACTCCTATATGAGATCAGAAGGTATGCTGTAAAACTTGGCAATGGTGAGAAAAGAAAGATTCTTTTTAAAGGGAAGATCATCTGTTAGATATTCACTCAGGCTTCATATATGTCTGCTCTATGAGACTGACATTTCTTCATTTAGCATGTATCACATTTGACTGTGCATCATAAACTTCTGTGTAAATCTGAAAATTGAAAGCTTTTTTTTACACTTCAAAGAGACTGGAATGTTAAGCGCTTGCCAAGTTTAACACTTATTATCCTTACTGAATACATAAATCTAGTAATAAAAATGTAAACTCATTTTTACATATGTTTTTGCGGAAAGTTTAGAAAATTATAAAATCCTTTATATAAATATTTGAATTCAAGCATTCTACTGGATTCTGTTTTGATCTAACATTATTCAAACTATTTTACCATATATTATGCACTGTAGGTAAAATGATGAAAAAATGCCAGTGGTGCTGACTATGTCAAATGCAGAGAAGCGAACAGATGATAATTTAAAATAATTTTAGAATAGTACAACTCAACTATGGAAACTCTTAAAACCTCAGCCATTTATATAGTTATTTAGCCTAGCATAGGCTGCTGCTGGATTTTACTTTCTGAACAAGAAAATCCATTAGAAACTATTAATATACAAGGACTTACTAGTATACAGCAAAAAACAGCTATTAGTATTTAGTATTAATACAAAGAATATTTATGATGTGGCTATACTAAAGGATTAAGAATGTCTTCAGTTTTTACAAGAAAATATAGTTATTGCTCACCATGTCAAAAACAAGTATACAGTATTTCAGAACAAATTTAACTTTCTATTTACACAGTCTCTGTAGATCAGGTAGGTTGATACTCTGCAAAAAAAAAAAATAATAATGTACACTTTATTCTTAACTGTCACATATTATATAAACAGTAATACAACAATTCTCCCTGGAAATTCAGACATGATAAATTCACCTTCATGAAACAGATCCAAAGATCTGCAAAACTTCAGTGGATGACTGAAGTACTTCCACTGAATATGAAAAAAATTATTCTAAAAAACCACAAGCAAGGCAGAAGATAAATAGTAGTTTCAAGCAATCTCTGAACTCTTTTTGGCACAAAGGTGAAGATATAAAAGAAAAAAGTAAACTATTAAATAATTTCATAAAAAACTTGTAGCAATTTTGTATTGAAATTTTTATATCAACATTTTCAGAAATGCTGTATTTAGAGATCATGATCAAATCAATAAAGTCAATGGAATCTGGAAAATTTTCACATGATCAGTCATTTGTCTTTTATTGCCTATAAATTTTATCTTATTGTATACATTGTTAGAATGGCATATAGAATCCTAAATTTAGATAGTTTAATCTGGAACCCAAACACTAAGTGAATATGTGTATGTATATTACACATATTACATGTATATGTATATTATATACACATATATGTACATATACATATATATATATATGTATGTTCCAGATTTGTGCTTCTCTGCCAATAACTGGCATAAAATGGTTAGGGAAGTTCTTATAAAAATGTAGCTACAAGAAGAAAATTAAGTATTTTGATATAAATACATGGCAATGATTTTTCCTATAGTTAGACCAATAAAAAATAAGCCTGTAATTATTAAAATAAAACATGTTCAACTATCAAACTGATACATAACATTAAAGTTATAAGATTGCAAGTTTTATCCTTTTTTACAATTTTCATGGGTGGTAATTTGTACTAACCCTTAGATTTCTGTGCATAAAAGCAAAAGAGTTTTCTCTTACACAGTGTTACTGTCATTTTCCTTTGAGAGTTCTGATTTGATTGCTGAGTCTTAGCGCACTGGGAGACTGAGTTTTGTGCTACATTTCTGATCTTTTTTATATATATCTCTGTGTGCTTCTGAGGTATTTAACAAGGTTTTCTGAGCCTTTCAGGTTCAATGAGCTTGCAAAAGTTGCAGCAATGTCGGTTTCCAATCTTATGCCTTGAAAAGCAGAGGGAATTGAGGTGGTTAGGGTCTTTTGGGTAGTAAACAGCTATTATAGTGCAAAAAATAATAATAGTTTTTGCTCACTAAGGAAGGGGGTGAGAGATCACAGAAGCCAGTTCTCAGACGAGTAAAGAAATATTGGCTTTGCAAAAAGAAATAGAATATACAAAAAAAAAAAAAAAAAAAAGATTTCTCACAGTAATACACAGATACGCAGAGACTAGGTCAGATTTCAACTAATTTATTGGAATCCAACTAAATTAACTAAAAGAGACTATTTATTTCCTGTAACAGTCCAGGATATTACATTGCGGATAGACTGATAACATCTCATCTGGAAAATCTTTCTCTTTCCTACATTTGCAACCTGCAAAACACTATTTCAAAAATTAAATAACATGGCATCTAAAAAGTTACATGACAGTTAAGAGACTCTATTTATGTGGCAATGTTTCAGAAATAAATGTAATCAAAAATTAGATGCAAATGCTATCAGCAAAATATTTGTGGACTTCAAATTCAGATAGAAGGCCTAAAAATGAAAAACTCGGTCTTGTAAATTTTTTTATGAAATCAGGGAATATTTTAATTAAAGATGAATTGAAATTGGCTGTCTATGATATTGTTGGTTATAAGTAGTCACAGAACAAAAATTGGGACAGATTTCTTACTATAAATGCCTGCAACAGCACTGTGCAGTGGTAGTTTCACCACTTATAGAAATAAAGCACTGCAGGCAAGCACCCAGCATTGCTTTTCTGCCAGCATTAATAATAGTCATCCTTCTGAAGAAGGCATTCAGTCTTCACCTAAAACTAAAAAAAAAAAAAAAAAAAAAAAAGATATTTTATGATATTATTATGAATATAATTGTGAAGACA
>JAWLRI010000998.1:1265720-1305482 GCA_034781795.1 Crypturellus tataupa
CAGAGGTGGGTAACTTTTGGGATAGAGGTGTGCGTTGGTATTATAATGAGCAAAGTTCAAGCAAAGTTCATCCAAAAGGAGTGATTTGCCACCCTTGCTGGCTCAGCACTGGACATGTTCCCATATATCTCCCGTTCTGTTCCTTCTCCCCCCCTCCCCCCCCCCCCCAAAAAAAAAAAAATTTACGCTAATAATAAATAAATTGTAAAGAGGAATTTGATTAATATTTTTGTTTTACTTTGTTTGTTTATTTTTTTTATTTGTTTTACCTGAATTTAGGCACCTAAAAGCTAAACATATCCTTATTTCTGACTCCTCTTGGACATTCAGTGTTCCAGTTTTTGCAAGGCAAAAAGAAAGTGCCCCCTCAATTGCATCAAGTCTCTCCTGCACTTAATTTACTGTGGTTATATGGCTGAAGTGATAAATGCAGAGGTCAAGGACAGACTGACATATGTCCCCTGGTCTCTGGGAAGACCCTTTGAGAAGATATAAAACTGACTTGTTCTTCTTTGCTTTGTATGAATAAATGACCTGTGGTTTCTGTGTTTTGCACTAAATACAATGTTGTCCATATATGTCAAGTGTGTTCAAAACTGTGTGGGTGTGTTAAGTTGCTAAAAGGAATTAATATTCTCAGAAGCTTAGGAAAAACACATTTTAACTCTGTCTTGGAGATGTTTTACAGCAGATCTTAATCAGGAATTATCTCAGCAACTCACATATGAATAGAGATAAGAAACTTTAAAACATATAAAATATACAAGAATGTGCTCATAGAAATATGATTTGAGAGAATAGAATAATATTAAAAAAAAACAACTAAATGTTATTAGAAGAGAGAAAAAGGTGACCCTAGGAAAGTTTGTTTTACAAAAGTAGGATAAAATAGATATGAATGAACATATAAGAAAACCCCAGATATTCCTACATACCAGGTTGGAAGGGGGGCTTCTTTGGAACATTTTATGACTCATCAGTGTGTTAATACTTCTGTCAAAGGCAGATGGGTGGAAAATGCCAAGCATATGAGAAGAAGGTCAACAGCAAAGATTTTACGAAAAAGAAAATGCAATGTTCTTGCTAACATTTTTATAGTACTCCATGATAAGACTATAGGAAGTTAGCTTCTTAAGTTACCTAGGAAGGAAAAGCTTAATAACATGTTATTTTCTAGTTAGTTGTATGACATAAAGATAAGCTGACTACATTAGCTGTTCTGGTTTTTCACTATTTCATTTTTTTCTTTTTTCCTTATCTGAGTTATAAGTTCTGAATTACAGAAAGAGATTTATCTATAGTTGTCCATTTTGCAAGTCTGAAATGATACAATAAACATAGATTTCAGACAATATGCTGGATATGGCTTTAAGTTATTTTAAAACATCCAGTTATGGATAGTTAACAATTACCTAAATTAAAGCACTTTTATGAAGAAATATTTCACTGAAATATGCTTTTTTTTTCTTAGTTTTACCAATTTAAGTGCATACAGTTAAGCTAAGCATTTATGTCACATGAAAATAAATACTAATACACACACATATACATCAGTGTATGTGTAGACAAAAATCTAAAAAAAAAAAATCTTAGTCTCTACAGTAGTATTTAATTACGCAAGCAGCCAGTTTCTAGAAGTGCTGAGCACCTATGGTACAACCATAAAAATTAAGCTTAGCTTTCTGTCTGCTTGCTATTAGCCTACTCACTAGGAATTATCCAAGAAAAAAAATGAAGATTACACGTTACAGTACCCTTTTCAATTACTTTACAATATTTAGATATGAACAATTATCCTAATGTTTCAAGATTAGAGATCTATAAAGATCTCTAATCTTGATGTTGATAATAAAGATGTTAAGAGATCTCATTTCTGTTTTGGTCAAGTCTATCATTAAAATGCTGAATATGAAAAGCTGGTGTTGCAATTAGGATAGACTAGAAGGTCAGAAAGACTGTTAAATTTTATGTCTTAGTTTGACTGAATTACTCAAATAATATTCTGTGTAAATCTATCTGATCAGGCAATGGTGAAACTACGGGATTTTTGTTTTAGTTTGCTTTCTTACTTGAAGTTTCTTCTGTACTACTTTTATGAATTAAGCATATTTTCATCAAAAAATAAAAATACATAAAATTAAGTATTGCAATAACTGGTGATCTTCAATACCAGGAGGAGAATGTGCTCCACAGTGTGCAATGTACCGTCACAGTGTGCAATGTACCGGTTAAACACATCAAGATTCAAAAAAAAAAAAAAAAAAAAAAACCCTGCAGTTTCTGCCTAGCTCCTTCACTCAGGTTTTCCTGATGGAAACCAGTGCATGGAGAAGCAACAGGCTTTTGACTCATTCTGGATATAGTTCCAGTTCTTTCACCTACACCAGGGATCCTGAATGCTTTCCAAATTTAGACATAACTTTAGGATCTAGCTCTATAATCACTCTCTTAAAGAATTATTTATCCCAATCTTCTTTACATATGACTAGGTTTGAGAAGTATTACATAGCTTTATGATCAGAAAGTGTGATCTTTTAATGTATTCAGTAATCCAGCTACAAATTGGAGGCTAGTAATAAATTTCAGGATGCTTTCACATCTTTTTTTATATCCTTTTGTTATACTACGAAGTTGTATCAATTATTATATTTGCAATTAAAGAGAGAAATTTTGTCTTTTGCAATCTGGTATTTCCTCATGATAGGAAAAATGAGACTTGATAGAGTCAACATGGCACACTAAACCAGAACATTAACAGAATTGCTAAATTTGATCTAGTATTGTCTTAATACAACTTTTTCTTAGGATATCAATTACTTGGTTGTAATGAAATTTCAGCGTTAAAATAAAATGGAATAACCTTAATAGAGATGCTTGTAATACTGCCAACTTTTGCATTTGGCAGGATTCACTTGTTGGCAGGAATCGTCTCTAATAATAGGGTGAATAGGTCTTCATCTGTTGCAAGAAGATGATATTTTTCCAGTATAGGTTAAAAGTGTCCATCATGTACCTTCTCTTGTGTAAGCAAATGTTTTACATAAAAATGAAGGGTATAATGGTCAGAAAGAGCTTTGCTTAAGAATAACATTGCTGTACATTTTTGGATTTACTAAGAAAGGGAATTCAGAAAAACATGATTTACATTATGTTTTCCATTACACATGCATGACAGATATGTATAAATCATTTCCATGGCCATTTTCATCTCTGACCAGACTCCAGAGATACTTGGTATCTAACTAGTACCAGAACTGAGGACTAAGCTCTAAAACTGATGGATGTTTGAACAAAATTTCAATCTATAACGGTTAGAATTTCTTTGTCCATTATTGTTATAATTGAAGTACAGGGAAATTGCAGCCATATCTGTAAGAAACCTTTTTTTTTTTTTTCGGTTTAAAATACAATGTAATGTCTTTTACTGCAATGCAGTACTAATTGTGGGGCAAGTTTTAGTCATTCGATAATTCAGCTTCCACACAGCTAAATGACGTATTCTAAACCTTACAATTTGACATTTATAAATCTTTATGCTGATGTTATAATAGTCTATGGATTTTTAGACAGAGGAAGGTGATGAATATTCCCGAATACATTTTAGTTTGATAACTTAGTTTTATTATTCATTACAGCACTTCATAACTAATTTATGCAGTGCCCAAAAGGAGTCTTGTTGGCAGTTCAAGCAAAGCTTCATGAGATACCTTATAGGAGGAAGTCCCTTGAGGCACCAATTTATAAAAGTGATCCCTGATGCTAAAAATACTGTAAAGGAGAACATTTTCTGTAATATGTCAGAGTAAATCCAGAACAGTTCTCCTCATAAAGAATGTTCTGTCAATGATCAACCACTGTTAGTAAAACATTCCTATAAAATCATTCTTTTTAAGTTTTGTTTCTTTAGACTCTGAAGTCATTATTTTTCACATCCATATACAGAATTTTAGATTAGAGATCATTAAACTGGCATGAGGCAGCATGTCATACAGATCATGCAGTGGACAAATTTATTCCTTCTAAATCAGTAATAGTTTTTACTTTGCTTGAGTTAATGAATCAACTTCTATTTCTCATTTTTTCTCTCTCTTTTTAATATGAACATACATGTTTCATTCATACTTGTGCACTTGTAGTTAATTAATACCCACCGATTTCTCCCACCTTTAATTTTATTGTTTTCTTTCCTCCATTCCAAACCTCTTATTTCCCACCAGTTGCCTAGAACTAGTTCTCAGATAGAATTCATGAGCAGTTTAATGCAGAAAGGTAAAAATATTTAAGATCTGTGCAGATTCACCTCTTAGCTACAAACTTCTTGTTACAAACAGCTGCCAAATCATCATTCTGTGAATGGTTGAGTATTTCTCTGTGGTTCATATTTCCCTTTCTCATATTTTCTCATACCTTCATCAGCTACATGGTGGTATTCATCTGATCTAATATAGATACCTAAATCTCTGTATATGAATTACTTTATTTTATTTAAAAAAACAGTAGGGAGAAATAGACATTTCTGGAAATCTTTTCATCTTCAGAGTAATTCTTTTATCATATGAACTGATCCTTTAAGGTGACTATTTCTTTCCATTTTCTAAAAGGAAATCTACTTTATCAGATGTAGCTGCCTACACAAAACCAAAGGAAAAAAAAAGTTGAAAAGAATGACTTTCATAAAAGAGAAGTCAGGTTCATAGACATCTGTTATTTCTAGTGTTTTCTTTCAATTCAGGGAATTTTTCTGCCCTTTGCAAATTGTCTGAATACAACCACTCTTTGCTTCACTGCCTCCTAAGCTTTGATGCACTCATAATTCAATTTTTCCTCTTACTACTAACATCAAGGACTGGTTTTGCTCTATTTCATATTCATCCCTAAGTTCTTACTGAGTGGAGTTCCAGGTAATAACTTTCTGTGGCATACTCTCAAATCTGTCAAGAACATCAATTTATGGTGAGCTGGTACCTTTCTGCTTTCTGATGTTGGGCTACTTGTTGCTGCTGCATGAAGAAGGGTCAAGGAAAGTACTTGAATACTCATGGACATACTACAGTTAGTTCAACAACTGAAATTGAGCAACACCTTAAATAACTTCTATTTGGAAAGCCAAAGATTGGAAGAGATCTCAGACAGACAAAAAGGCTGAAAGATGATACAAAAAAAGTTGAACTTTATTGCCTCTTATCTGCTAGCTGTTTGTGGGTTTTTTGGGACTCTTAATCTGCATTGCATTTAAGTATGCATGAATTAATACTCACTGAAGAGACTAGCTGCTTTCTGGTATTCTTCTACAAGAGGGTTTTCAGTAAACTTTAGAGAGTCCACCAGATTTCAGCCATATGGCTTAAAATTTGGAATGATCCTA
This sequence comes from Crypturellus tataupa, assembly GCA_034781795.1. NCBI lineage: Eukaryota > Metazoa > Chordata > Aves > Tinamiformes > Tinamidae > Crypturellus > Crypturellus tataupa. Next base: position 1,271,086 of record JAWLRI010000998.1, read on the forward strand.
GAAATTGATTTTAGAAGGGAATTCTTTAGACTTCAGAAAATTAGGAATGTACCAATGATAAAGTATTTCAGAAGAATCCCAAAGCAGCCAAACTTTCTTGAAAAGCATTTGTGTGTTATAAGCCTCAGATGCATAGATGTCAGCAGATGTCAGAGACCTTATAAAGGAAAGGAAAGAAAGAATGTGTTTTACACAGAGGCTTTAGACAAGCGACTCCTTTAGAACAGAAGATATTATTACACTGAAAGAAATCACATTTTATTAATTCTAAAGTTTCTGTGTATTCTTCAGCATGTATTATGACTGCAGAACAACATACAAATTGTTTTAGAAAAAAAGTGATTTAATAAGCAAGAGTTTGGGATTTTTTTTTTACTTACAAAAATGACAACTCTGAACTGTATTCTTTTGAAAACAGATGTAACTGCTATTGAAGGCTAATGTAAAGACTGGAAATAATGTGCCAGGCCTTAATTTAGTACACTCATATATCTTTGAAGAGTGTTTGTTCATTGCATATATGTGCATCTGAGAGCCCTGTCTGACTCAGTATTAGTTAGAAAACCTATATGTGTTTCATTTAAAGCTTTTTCTTTTTTTCTACATTACATCCTACATTAAAGATAATGGTAAAATCAACTGGTAGAAGTCAGGATTAAGATGTCTAAAGAGAAAGAAGGGAACATTTTGTGAGACTAATAGAATGACTAAAGAGTCACTCAAAAATGCTCCTAAAGACCTAAATGATCAAAGTAGCACTGCAGGCAGAATTTAAAACCTTAACTTACATTACTTAAAACAGCAGCTTGGCTGGAGGTTTCTATATCCCACAGGCTTCCAGCTTCCTTTCAACAGTAAGAGTCCCTCAAAAACCTCTCTTGGGCATATGTGAAAATGCTTTGGTCCTCATATGGCTGAAGAACATAACTCAAGTTGCATGCCTGTATATTAGTTGGATCCAGATGTAAACACTCTTCTAACTATTTTGACTAAACAGATTCAATGCGATAGATGATCTCTACCAATACCCAACATATTTCTAAGCTCTTGCACCACAGACAAGAGAAAGTTGATTATCTGTTTCTTTTTATACATGTTACCATGAAGGATTTGACTCACACCTAGGTTACCCTTAGTTCTCACCACTCAGTATCATTCATTTATCCTGCTAGATGCATGATTTCTATGTTTTCATACATAACACTTAATTCCATATTTAAAAAAAAAATGAAAAAAAAAAATCCAGTTTGGTTATCAGAATCAGATTCTTCACTGGAAGGATGTTAAATCAGCTGAAGAGAGAGAAAGAGACATTTTGAATCTCTCCAACAGTTAGATACTTAATTTCAGGTTAGATTTCAGAATCTGGCACTTCTTACGTTTAATGTTTGAGTCATATAGGGTAAGAATAACTGCTCTTCACTTTCACCTGCTTTAGGACTTGCAGAAGGAAAGAATGGAGCCTTCTTGTCCTACATACTTGGTAAGTATTTTAACTATTTGGCTTTTTCATAAAAAGAGGATGGAAAGGTGAGAAAGAAACCGTAAGAGAATTCTTTGCCTTATTTGAGAGTGGGAGGAGATACTGAGACAGGAATTTCTGCTCTTATTTGAATTAGGCATTACAGCTGCTGAACTGGACACTAGATTTCAAGTGAATCACCCCTAAGTAAACCACTTATTAATGAAGGATTAAAGAAAATCTGACATCACCAGCATTTTCCCACTAGTTATCTCTAGCTGACATCCCATATTGAATGCTGGGTGTTGGTACTTCCCAATTAGTGAAATATTGGTCCTGTATCCCATTCCAGTGTGTGATTCTTGCTTCCCTGTGTGCATTATATCAGAAATCTAATCTAAGAATAATAGTAATAATAATAGTACTCTAATTGTGGATTCTACTCTGGGGAAAATAGCATTACAAAACATACTAATATATCCTTTTAGGTGTTTAATTCCTTCTAACATCAATGGGAACCAATAGGTACATTTCTAGATACATTTGAAAAATCTCACCTAAAATTTGCATTCGACAAAGTTAATTAGTGTTTGTGATACTCAGTGTTAAAATATGCAAACAAAGAGTTATGCAAAAGAATTAATTTTTCAGGCCAGAATTCACAATCCCAATGCTAGTATCAAAAAGAAGACTCCAAGAAATTCTCAGAAAGCTTGGCAAAAGGGAATACCCCTTATTTCTGTCATTATAAAGTTATTGCTAGTCTTATCAACCTTACCAAAAATCAGTAAACATGGTTATGGTTAATTTATGGTTAATTATGGTTAATTTAGTTCCCATGATATCTAGCAATTCCATTTTCTAATTAATACAAAAAATCATTAACTAATCAATTAAACTTACTATACATAGTCTTCCTAAGATCTGTTCTTTTCTCTGATGCAGGGTAAACCTTCACATTGTTCCTCTGAGTCCTAAGATCTTCAGTTTTCCTCTAAAGAATAGGTAAGGAGGTTGGTTGCAACATCTTAGAACTACACCACTTTGATAATCCACCCCGTGTAAAATATATTTCTCTATCAATGGCCCAAAATGTTGACCCTGGACAAGACTTGATTTTAAGGAGTTTCTTTTAAGTGGATGAAATAGCATTAAAGTTTTATTGTCTGGATTAAATGTACACACAAAAGAATGGTGCTAAAAGTAATGAAAAAGACTTTTCACTAGAAAATGAATGATTTAGCTAAAAAGTGAGATTTTAAGCTAAATTAGCTTTTTAGAGTATTAGGTTTGATTTAGACAAATTTAAATTAATGGCTATAGATATTATATGCCATACTATATATATAAGTAGAGAGACAGAAAAGAGTGCATGGAATTCTGGTGCTTTATGGTGAGCAGAAGAGGGTGCTCTTGAGCTATGGCACAGTACCCCGATAGTCAAATTCTGAAGAGTATACCTTTGTTTCTGGCATTATTATAACTAAATTGTTGACTGTTTGAAAGTAGCCCACTTAGTGAAATGGTGTATCCAAGGTCTTAGTGGTGCCTTTTAAATATACATAAACAAAATTGGAAAAAATAAAAAGGTGCAAGACCTGAAAAAGTTGAAAGTAAAAATCAAAACAGCAACAGGTGTTTCTCCTGTTAAATACAAATGAGATATCCACATGTAGTGTGCTGAATTAAGTATTAATGTGCTTAACTAAAATATCATTAAGAAAGTTTATTTTTGTATATAATAATAATAATATATGTAAAAAAAACCTATGCCTGTCACTAAATATCCATCTGTATGCTAAGAAGAAGAAAGAAATCTTCTTATCATATTTAGACAGACCAAAGTTATCAACATGAATTCATCCATCACATTATGAAGGAGACAGAGCCCTGGAACAGGCTGCCCAGAGAGGTTGTGGAGTTTCCCTCTCTGGAGATCTTCAAAACCCGCCTGGATGCCACCCTGTGTCATGTGCTCTAGGTGTCCCTGCTTGAGCAGGGGAGTTGGACTAGGTGATCTCTAGGAGTCCCTTCTAACCTTAACCATTCTGTGGTTCTGTGATTCTGTGAAGCTGGATTCTGTGATCACTCAAAGTGAACAAGAATTAGAATCCCCTAAAATTTACGCGTCATTTTTCAGGAAGATTTTTCAGGGCCATGGATAGAACTTAAACAAAATATTACTGACAAATATAGGTTACTCAAGGTAGGATTTATTTTACTTGCCTCAGCCTTCTAGGTATGCTAGCTAGACATCTAACTTGGTATCTACCTAAATTAGGTATCTGGTTGTCAAAGCTCACCTGAAGAAATGATGTACCCATCCTGAAGCAGGCAAACAAGACTGCTGTTATGAATTATCCTCTTTGCAAGCTTAATTCTTTTATTGATTAGACAGCTAGTTCAAAATGCTTCAGTTTTAGTAAATTTGACTGGAGAGAATAACATCTTGTCACTGAACAGATGGGAACATATCCTTAGGCTTTCTGCACACAATTTGAATATGTCATAAGACCTATAGGAGTCCCATTTTCTACTAGCAGCCAGGTCTCAGATCTAGGGCATGTCAAATAACAGCAGAAGTTTCTGCTACCAAATTGTTCACCTGAACTTGATTGTCTGAATCACAAGTGTTGCGGTTTGATTGGAAGTGGGGGTAAATTTGTTAAGAGATGAATTCCCTTGCATTCCAGCCAATCCTCAAAGGTTAGAGGGACTGGGAGCATTTGGATTCATCTCTGTAGGCCCAACTCTGGCAGTACTGGATTCACAAAAAGTCTGTCAACCGTAGGTCCGATCAACTTCAAAATAGTGAATAAAATAGTATGATCAACTATAGGTCCAGTTCTGGCAGTATTGGATTCACAAATAGCCTGTCAATTGTAGGTCTAATTGCCTTCCAAACAAGTAGTCGAGTTCATGAATAGCAAGATTTATTCAAATGCAATAGTTACAAAGTAGGTTTCATATGTCAGTACAGGAAATTCTCTATTGCAACATGGGATATTTAACTAACTCTGATGTACAAATGCTCAACCATCACTCATCCCAGAAGATGGGAGAGCGCTCTCAACCTCAAAGAGTCTCCTCAGGCATACTGACACAAGGGGAGGAAGGGGATTCAGCCCGTTGACTGATCCAGAAGTTACAGTGGAGTCTTGTCTTCCCTCTCCCCTCTTCTTTCTTCACTCTTCTTCCTAATTTCTTCTTCCTCCTTCCCTCCCACTATCTACTATTTCCCTTCTTAGTTCACTTTTTATATATTTTCCTTTATATTTAGGTGCTGCTTGAGTGAGTCTAGTCATGCTTTCATTACTGATTTGTTTAAAAAGTCTCCTGAGTTAATTGAAAATCTAGAGAGCATGAGGAGTGGTCGTACCTTCGAAGTAGGTAACTTTTGGTATGGAGGTGTGCATTGGTATTATAATGAGATTAGAATGAGGAGAAGTCTGAGTCAAGTCCCACAGAAGAGACTGATCTGCCGCCATTGTTGTCCCATTACCAGACATCTTATTGTACTATATGTGGCTTATCAGCTGCATGGTACAACCAGGTTGCCACTTCTGCAGGGAGTACAAAAGAATTTGACTATGTTGTCTTCCCTCCACTCCACCCTCCATTCACTCATCAACTGCATGACGCTATCAGATTGCCAACTCCACAGGGAAGCCAATAAAGTTTGCCCATGATGTCTCCATTCTGCTCCACTCTTGGTTTACTTTTATTAGTGTTCATTGCGAGGGCAGATGGTGTTGCCGAGGGAATCATGGAGAAGTAGATTCCACATGTACCAACAAACCTAGAAATGGTAACTGTCTCTCACCTCAAGCAAGCATCTGTAATGCCATAATTTCCTTTAGACCCTAGTTTTCTCTAGGTTCCCCTTTCTCTCACAAGGAGTCAAATGTCAACATAAATAATCTTTAAAAAAAGTCAGTCTGAACAATCAAAGTGCAAACTGCAGCAAAATCTGTTTCACAGAACATTTTTTTCATCTTTTTTTTCTTTCAGTCTGATGAAATCATTAGAAGAAACTGTCAGAAGAAACAAAGCAATGAAGATTAACCTTATACTGATGCACTCAACAACAGGAAACACAGCAGGTGGAGAGAGTGATTACTCCCTTCTGCTTGGCACTTGCAAGACCCCACTTAGAGTTCTTCAGTTGGACCCTGTGCAAGATCTGAAAAAATCATCGGATCTATTTTTTGAAGATAACCCTCCTTCGAGTAAGGCATTGGGCTATATGAGCTCCTGAGGTGCCTTCCTCATGAACCGGGGAGGGAAAATGTGGGAATAACCTATGATCTATCTGATTTCCCAGCCACTCCAAGACACTTTGCTATGCTTTATTCTCCTGAATTATATTATGGCTCTTGTGCATGTTATAACATTGTATAATAACTCTTGTGCCAGTAGCAGGATCAGGACCAGGGTCACTAGTCTTAAAAATTGTAAGCAAAAGCTTTTATTCATTATGTGATTAATTGCAAGGTTAAATATCTTTTTTTTTTTTTTTTTTTTTTTTTTTGGAAACAGAATGACAGAATGAAGACAGAGCCTATTTCCCAAAGGACAGAACAATAATGTAAGGTTATACATTGAAGGAGTCTTTTAAGTCCCACATGAAATGTATTTCAACAGAAAAAACAGCAGTCAAGTAGGTCTGTAGTGCATATCCTGAACAATCAGGTCATCTATGCTGCATAATATGGTTTAAAATCTAGCAATACACATATTACTTTAATAATATATTAATGTATATTAGTATATAAAAGTATATTAATTATATACTAGAAATATATTAAGAAAACTTCAAAAGCAAATCCTGTAATTAACCATGTTAGAAAGATACAAAATTCAAAAAACAGTACTTCTTAAATGAGAAGATATGAACAGAATCAAAAAGAAAATTAGAAAATATGCTTAAAGATACTCAAAAGAAAACCATCACTAGGTGTGCTTTCTTAGTAACTTGTAAAAAGTTACACCCTTTAAATAGGAACATAACTCCTTAATCAGTGTTCTGCTATGTTAGTGGGCAATAAAAATTAAAAATAAACAAACAAATATAACTTAGAGCTTTTGTTTCAGGGGCTATCAAATTTTGCACCAGATGACCTCCTGCTGCTCACATTTTCTAGAACTGCAATTATATGAATTATTTGGATGTGGCATCGCTGGATTAATTACAGGTACCACTTAATGGTAAATTTATGTTAAAACATATTTTTTAGCAATTAAAGTAATCTAGCAAAAGTAAAGAGGGAAACTAGCAAATGTGATGAGTAACCTCTCCAGTGACCATGAAGCACTCATGACAGCATGAGAACTGGTACACTAAACCGCATTAACCTTTTTTATGACCTCTTTGTTCATAGTTTGATAAGCAAACATCCTCTTGATGTTAGAAATATGAATTACTTTTTGCATTTATACAACAAAAATTCTCTATTCCAGATAGGTCTATCAGTCCCTGAAAATTTTGAGGGTCCCTTTCAATACAGTACCCTAAGTTTGAGGACAAGGTCAAATAACTGTGATTTTTTTTCCCCTCCGTAGTCACACTCTGGTGTGGTAAAATAAATAAATAGATAAATTAAAGAAAAAGTATGCTTTTGCATTGGCTATTTATTTTCTTCCAAGTATTACCACAAAAGAGATTTTTCAAAAGTTTGTTTTTATATATGAACCCCCCAAAACATTCTTTTTTATCTCTCTCTCTCTGTCATATACAATTTCCACTGTGTATCACCCATGTAGAATTTAATGGCTGAAGCAGAAAAACGCCACGCTTAAGTGATTTTCAAGAAGAGCACTGTGAGTACTGATGCTGTCCTAAACTTTTGAAACACCAATAACCCATTGTGAGCAACTGAGAATGAAGTGGAGCATTTCAGAAGAGTCTTTTGGTTTTTACAGATGTCTATTTGTGTACAGAAATACAGATATTTGGTGAAAATCATTCTATTTTACAAGTGCAGATATTTGGCAAAGCACAATTACATGCACATGTGAAAGAAATATTTTAAGTCAATTAAAGGTTCATATTTACTTCTGATTGATTACCTGAATGTGCTTTAGTAAACCAAAAGATTTAAGAAAACAATTTAGAATGATGTTCTTTTTTTGTTTACAAAGAAATGTTTGTTAGATACAGACACTTAATGAAATTTACAAGATAAATAAAATTAGAAGGCACAAAGCGTGGTAGAGGAGGACTTTGCCTTATCGCAGTTCCTACCGGTATATACAAATCAAATACCAGGGCATGATTATCTTAGAGTAAGTGATGGTTTAACTATGAGAAATTTCTTCAAAACTTAATTCAGTGTCTTGTTGGTGAACATTTTCTTTTCCTTTGGGGTAGGAATTGTTTTACCTGGCAAGAGCATTTTAGAAAGTTGTGTTGTTATTTCAGATAAATACTTCAAGGTTTATAGTACAGAATATCATCCAGGAAAAAAAAATGTATATTGGTGTGCATACACATACATGCATTCAGATGTTTAAATGCATCTATACCTGCATGTGTCTGTGTGTATATATATTTATATTAGATGTGTGCGTGTGTCTAGATCTGAATAAACACCATCCCTTAAGCTAGTCATAAATTAATGGAAATTCAATAGTAAAAATTCATAGTGCCTGACATTTCAACTTTTATAGTGTTGTTATTTGTAACCTGAAAGTCTTCAAGTATGTCAGACACTTGTTCTCACCAAGGGCAGAGCCCATAGCAAGCATAAATTTTAAAAGATACGGGGAGTGGTTTTGAATTATGTGAATGGCAAATAACCATTTCAAGTGTTTAAATATATTAACAATACATTTTTCATGAACAGATTATGCAGGCAGCATTTCTGGAATATTTCCCAACTTATTGAGGACTGTCAAAATGAATTCTTGAGAAGTGTTCCGCAAAATAGGGCTTCAAATGGTGAATGTGAAATTCAAGCTGAAAACTCTCAGTTTGGTAAAGAAGTGGCACTTCCATGACTGCCATTAAAAGGTTTAGAACATGATAGCAACTTCATGGAATAAAATCTGTATACATGTGCAATTCATTAAAAATAGAAAAAAAAAGTCATCGAAGCATACAATTATAGAATCATTCTGGCTGGAAGAGACCCTTCAGATCATTGAGTCCAACCATAAGCCCTTCAACACCATGCCTGCTAAACCATGTCCATAAGTGCCTCATCTACACCTTTCTTGAACACTGTCAGGGACGGTGACTCCACCACTTCCCTGGGCAGCCTCTTCCAATATTTCACTAATCTTTGCTAGTCCTGCTGGCTATACTGTTTCTGATACCAAGCAGAAGGTCGTTGGCCTTCTTGGCCACCTGGGCCCACAGCTGGCTCGGATTCAACTGACTGTCAACCACCACTCTCAAATCCTTTTCTCCTGAGTGAATCTCCAGCCATTCTGTCCCAAGCCTGTTGCACTGCATCCCGTTGTTTTGATGGAAGTGCAGGACCCAGCACTTGATCTTGATGAACCTCATACAGTTGGTCTCAAGCCCATTGTCCTAACCTGCCAGATTACTCTGCAGAGCCATCCTACCCTCAAGCAGATCTACTCTTCCTCTCAGCTTGGTGTCATATGCAAATGGTAAGGGTTGCTAAGGGTGCACTCAATTCCCTCATCCAACTCATCAATAAAGGCATTAAAGAGGACGAGCCCCAACACTGGGTCAGTGACCAGTTGTCACCCTCATGACCAGTCACCAGCTGGATAACTCCATTCACCATCACTCTTTGGGCCTGCCATACAGCCAGTTCTTCTCCCAGTGAAGAGTACATCTCTCTTTGCCTCTCAAGGGGCAAAGAAAGCATTAGGTATCTCAGTCATCATAGATATAAAATATGGAATTCAGAAAGTTTTATTAGAAAGTAGACACAATCTTTTGAGATTTGGTAATTTGCAGAACACTTACATATTTGTTATAAATAGAAATATAACAATATAAATATAAAAAGAATATAAATACCAATAGAAAGTATGAATAGATACTGTGAATAAAGCAGTCATGCAAATCATTTTTTCCAAAAACTCTCTGATTTGAGAACAGCATCACAGAACTTGTTAATTCATCCCACCAGAGCCCATGGACTTGTGGATGCTCAGTTTACCTAAAAATATCTGTAACATAATCCTCCTCAGTCATGGAAAATTTAGTCTTTCTCCAGATTTTTTCATTGTTCTCCAGTATGCAGGACATAAAGTCTCAACAATAAAGGTTGAAATAAAGAAGACATTCAGTATCTCCTCCTTCTATGCATCTTGCATCACCACGGCCCCTGTACTGTTAGGCTGCTGGCTCTTTTTTTTCCCCCTGATTTTCCTTTGCTGATGTATTTGAAGATGTCCGTGACATCTCTTGCCAGATTTAACTCCAGATGGATCTTGGTTTTCCTAGTCTTAACTAGCATAGTTGGAGCTCCTTGTTCATCCATGCTGGTCTTCTGCCATCTTTGGTCAACTTACTGAGCACTGGAATGCACCATTCTTGACCTTGGAAGAGATGATCCTTGAATATTAACCAGCTCTCTTGGAACCCTCCTAGGGTTTGATCCTATGAGATTCTTCCAAGAAGAACCCTGAAGAGGTCAAGTCTGCTCTCCTGAAGTCCAGGGTTATGATCTCATTTTTTGCCCTAATTCCGCCTTTCAGGATACTGAACTCCATCATACCATGGTCACTGTAGCCAAGGTTACATTGACCAAACTTTCTCATTTGGGTATCTTGGGAATGCTGCTAATAGAAACTTATCCATCAAAATTTCTATAGGGTTACACTTTAGACAAGAGCTAAATACAACTTTAGAAAATCAAACTGTATATTGGTACAGTTGTAGACCATCTGAAAGTCTCTATGAATCTTCAATTAGTATGGCTAATATTTAAAATATTTGCAAATATTAAGTATCTAATATTTAAAATATATACAAGTATTATACTACAAAAATATTTAACATTAACTCTAATTTTATTTTGGTTTTGAGCCAGATATGTGAAATATATCTTTTAAATCATGAAAATATTAAAAATTCCCATTGGATAGATAGTAGACAAAGTTAATTAATAAATGCACAATTTATTTGTTAAAAGATTGTTCAATTTGCCTTAAGATATTTTTCAAAGACCCTCAAATCTCTTCAATGCACTGGCATTCCCATTTGAAGACTTGTATTTACACACATTGATCATCATATTGTGTTTTCATAATCATTCAGCAATAATATCAACACATCATAATTATTCAGTATTCAGTATTCTTAAATTTATCTTTTTTTGTTAGCATTTCTTTTTAAATAATTTGGAATAAAAATAGAGTTCTATAATAACATATTTGCTTAATTTATCATTGATAATTCAATAAGAATATTTTTAATTATAATTAAATCAGTACATTTGTGAAAATACTTCAGTATAAAATTGTGGCAAATATAGTTTAGGCCTAAGAAGATAAATGAAAAGTAGCGATACAACAAAGTTGAACACATTAACTGTGGAATATGAAGAAATGTTAGGCTTATACTCACCCTTAAATATAAAATGCTGAATTGAAACACTGCAAAACTAAGGGCCTCTTGCTATATAAATAAATCATTTTAAATCCTAGAATTCAGTCTGGGGACAGGTAAGATGACATTGAGGATACAGGGCAGAGAAAGTCAGTTATCTAAACTTCAGAGGTTTTAAACAGCAGGAGGCCACACAGACCAGCATGTAGTCAAAGAGAGGTTTGATCTGGGGGTGCTCCTCAAGAATAAAGAAACCCCAGGTGCACCAGGGATGATGCCATCACATTGAAGTGGCAGTGCGAGGGGTGGGGGCTGTTCACTGTGATCCAGGGACACACCATCTAACGATCCCATTATTGACAAGTCCAGACAAGGGAGAAGTGACACCACAGACATCTCCCTCCTTTGGAGATGCTGAACAACCTGCTGATGGGCACATTTTTACTAAACCAGCCGAGCACCTGCTGATGTGCACACTAGTATTGACTAGAGCTGTCACCAAAAACCAGGAATAAAGCTCTTAACACCAATGTAGTATTAAGAAGCAGTCATTCACTTTATTGCAGCGCTGGATGCATGGGGGATAGTTCCACCTATCATACACACCCCAAGGTTTGTTTGCTAAAACTTTTATTTCTCTATTATCCACACCACGCATTAAGCTCTAGGACTAATCATACATATTAATTCTATTCCCCAGACTAATTACAATATACCTCACCCTCGTGTGCGTGCGCCCTCTGCCCCTTTGGTGGTCTCTGGTGGTCTTTTGAGACCCCCTAGTGGTCATCTCACTGTGTCCACTTGATGTCATCCCGGAACTCACTTCCACATACGGCCCCATTGTGTCATCCCGGAACTCACTTCCATATATGGCCCTATTTTGGCTCAGAGGCCCTGTTTTCGTCCTACTGCCCAGTTTCAGTTCTTTGAAGATATGGTGGTCCTTATCTTCATCTTCAACTGGTCTTAGTTGCGCTTGTTCATATTCTCTCATGATGTCCCAGGAACATATGCTGTTTTGTCTGTACCTTCCAGTGGGAACAGCGAAAACAAGTCCTTGCGTGCATTTTCTTCTGGGGTTTCTCATAACAGAGCCATGCAGCTTGTGTATGGATGTGGACTAGCATTGTGTTGGCTACTTATAACACAGAGTAAGTGACATATGTCTGTTATGGACCAGCTTCACCTGGGCTGCAGATCTGCAGAACCACCCATCAACCAGAGTACCTGTAATGTCAGTGTGATGACAGCATCATGGTGGCGAAAATTATACCATGGGGGTATAATTTTCACACCCATGAGGGGTGTACCATGAACCTGCTGCTTGAGAAACTGAAAACCACACCAGAGGAAAGGACAAGAGTGATCGTTGCATCATGCATCCACTGATTTAACTGAAAAGCACTTACATGTATGCATATTTTCAGTTCTATTTCTAGCTTAACTATGCTTTTGGCCTTGTTATCTCTCTTCTTATCTTTAATATTTTATACTTGACAAATGATGATCTCTTGTAGTCAGTACAATAACCCCCAGAATCTCAAAGAATCCTACTTGCCCCTGCAGTAGCACATGACAATCCTGTAGAAAATGTACATTCACACATAGCTGAGGATATATCAAGTCAATATATTTCATTCCTTCATCTGTAACCACTTAGCCCAATAATCTAATAGACTTTGTTGAAAACATCATAAATGTTTTTGCTCCCTTAAGTTACTACAGGAGTGGGTCAACACAAAATATTAGTGAGTTAAGCAACACAGCTGATTGTTATATATAGTTTTTACCACAGAAAACAAATATGATCTGGATGGAATTTCTACACTTTTGTGTGGTAATTGAAAATGCTTTTTTACATGTTTGTTGCAAAAAGTTGAATATGTAGCTACAGTTGCATATGTAGATACAAGTGTTGCAAATAACTCAGAATGGTCTGTTTAAAAAATTGGACTATGTTTTGATAACAACTAAATTGGTTCCTCTGCCAAAGACTATGGGAAAAAAATGGTAATGAGAAGGAACGGAAAGACATGACTTAACTTTTACTGAACAAAGAAGAAATGTTGCATTTGTCTGTAATGTCAGAGAGCAGATTTACTGAGTCAGCCTATTAATTAGCTGTGTTTACCAAAAGATCATGCATGTGTCTGAATAAATGGCCAGCTCTAATTGGTCACTACCTCAGGGGAGCCAGGAATGGTTCTTGTTAGGCTGGAATGACACAAATCTGGACTGTGACCAGCTGGAGCAGATTTCCTCTTCTAATATGCCCACATCTCCCTGCTGAGAAGCCTTCTGCCAAAGCAGGCTTCTGTCAAAGCTCTCAACGTGGCTTGTCCATCACCATGATGAATCAGCATTTTCTTCTGTAACAAGTTTGTAATGAGAATCAGTTACTTAGCTGCTTCCATCTTGAATGAAGAATGATATGCATAATCATTTAAAATCCAATTAGATTCTAATTAGTTTGCTTAGGGGGTTCCAAACCAAAATACTGTGCTTCTTATAATGCTTTTTCTCTTGCATACTTTAGATATATAACTTAAAAAGAAGCCTTAGCCAGATTTTGAAAGAGACACACTGTGCAATTGTTATACATATAAAATCTGTTTATATCAATAGAAGCATATGACTAAAATATCATGTATCACATAAGTATGTGGACTGTTTTCATTCAAAATCAAAAATCTGTTTTTTTATCTACATTTCAAATTAGCATTGACTCAGAAGTGTCTGTTGTATACAATTCCTATTTTCACTTGTCCCTTTTCTTCTCACAACTTAATTTCTCTTCCCAAATTGGAAATAATTTTTATTTCCTTCATTTTTTCAGAATTCTTATGTGATAGATAGTGCAGTTCCTGATGCTGTATCAAATTAATTTCTTCCTCTCTTTTATTTGTTCTCTCTTTCAGTTTGTGATTCTTCCTTTAACTGATCAAGAGTTTTTTTCTGTTTTTTTTTTCCAGTATATATATTTCCTCTTATTCTATAAATGGTTAAAATAATCTACCTGGCAAAAAGGTCTAGTATCTGTATTAATAGATGGTAAAGGATAAACGGAAGGTGTTTAATGGGATATTGTACTCTTGTCATACCTCTCCTTGCTATGACACAACATCACACCACATTGAAAGCTCTGGATCTTATCAGACCATTCACTATGCACAGTGAATGTATTTATGTTTTACTATATAACAAATGCAAATGCAAAGTATGACACATATAGTGGACAGAGACATCTAAGATTTCTGTTCTCTCTCTCACACACACACACACACATACACACTCACACTCACACTGCACACTCACATTAATCACCTTCTCTGTCTTTCTGGTCCATTTCAGACCTTCCCTGAAGAACTGGGGAGGAGGTCCTTTACTCCAGCCAAGCAACCTGCCTGGAGTCCTGCACTCAGTCTTCAAATGAAGTCAAAAATCCACTCATGGACCTTGTCCTGGAAGGGGCTATTGTCTTCGCTATTTATTGCTTTCTGAATTAGTGTACTGGCATAAATCTTGCAACATCTTTGAGTTTCAACATACCTACGGCTAATGAGTGGTTGTTAGTGGGATTCATTTGTTCTCTGTTCTCTCACTCCAAATGTGTGACAAAGGTATGAGCTTGACAGCAGAAGCATAACAAAACTCTCTTTGCTTCTCTGTTTTCAAGATGGATAAACTGAGTAAGTTAGTGCTGGGCTGATGGAGTTTAGATCTCACTTACATGAATGGTGCTTTCAGATGCTCAGATGCATCTATTAGATTCATTTGACTTTTGTTTTGACTGTTCTGTTTCTGATTCACAAATAAACAAAACAAATTTTGCTCTTCTTGTACATGCAGTTTCTTGCATCTCATTCATGTTTGTGTGCAAAGTGCCATACAATAAAAGGTATTTACACTTCAGTATATCATTCCTTAATATCATCATAGGATAGGTGACACACTATGTTGTTAGGAAAATAAAGAAATGAAAGAGCATTCACTAGACAAAGACAAATTTCTTATTTAAAAGAAGCTTATTTTATGGTACAGTAAGGGTTTCGCTAAATCTTGCACTAAATCTTCAGGTTTGTAGAGACAAATCTTATTGCATGTTATTTGTGCTGTAAGGTAAGTACCTTCTGCTCTGCATTAAGGAGCCAGCATCCTGCTGTTCTCATCTGTATCCATTAAAAGAACAGGTGCAAGAAATTTGTACACCAATAAAGCTCCCATGATACCTTTAGTCTGATTGTATGGATTAATAGTAGCTTTCCTGAGCTGCATAAAACTTCTTATTGAATATGTTTTGACAGGGAACTAGCATCTTTTCATGTAGGTGTGCCCTGTCACATTATGCTGTACAATGTATTATTCTTGAAAAGCATGCTATCATGAAATGCTACCTTCTTTCCAAAACTAGGTGATGCTGGGAGCCCTGAGCATACTCCCTCTTGGAGGCAGTTGTCCGCTTGTGCCACCTGAGCCTGGAGGTGGCCTGACACTTTCCTCACACAGCTAGAACCCAACCCATAGAAAAGCTTTCTACCTTGGCCTCCACCAATCTTCTCACTAGCATTCTCTTCTGACCCTCATCCCATCCCTGCTTTCCCTGTTGGGCCCTGAGAAATGAATCTGAATGTGGTTTAATGTCATCTGGCCTCACCACCATCTTCAGTTCCTGGATTAGAATAGATAAATGAAACAATGGTTTTACACTTCCATGACACAAAAGTTTGTAGTTAATTTGTGGGGAAAGTAGTTTTATAATTAGAAATCATTGATGTAGAACCATTCAACTAATATCCCCAAATATCTTTATCTTGCTACATTAGGTAAGCCAAAATTTCTCATTGAATAATGAAAAATAAAGATGACTGAAATTAATGTGCTGAGCCCTATTGTTCTTAAGATATATTTTTATATAGCTTCTTTATATTGGTCAATTAGTTATAAATTGCATATTTGATGCTAGAGAAGTGTATATATATAAAGGAAAAGTGATCAATGATTTTTCCCTTGCTAAAAGAATGCCAGATTATGTATCAGAAGTTTATCCACTATATTAATACTGGAGTAGTGTGTTAAAAAACAGCTAGTTAATACTGGAGTAGTATGTTAAAAAACAGCTAGTTAAATTAGATTTTTTTTTGAAATTACCACTTCCTTAAGGAATTTAGAAGTTCTTAAAGCAACATAGAATGATTGTTTGCATGTCAAATGCTGATTGTTTGTTTGTTCTTAAAAATTCTGAGAGATCTTGAGACAGGGGAGGAGAGGAAGATAACTAGGAACATGCAAAACATCAGAGGGTACAAATGCTTATATTTTAAAAGCATAAGTAGATTGAACCAAGCAATTAGGTTTGTCAAATTAGTATTGATTCTTTAAAAAAAATTAGAGTTCTGAAACAGAACATGGCACCAGATCTTGTCACACTAAGCCAATGTT
Source organism: Crypturellus tataupa (assembly GCA_034781795.1). Taxonomy (NCBI): domain Eukaryota; kingdom Metazoa; phylum Chordata; class Aves; order Tinamiformes; family Tinamidae; genus Crypturellus; species Crypturellus tataupa. Next base: position 1,287,522 of record JAWLRI010000998.1, read on the forward strand.
ATTTTTCACTGAATTAAAATTATGATTAATATAAATAATGCTGCTCATATAAAAAATTTTTGTAAAACATTGGAAAAATTTCCTCAGAACATTTTGACTTTAAAAAATATACAAATAAAATCAATATAGCTTAAATTATATATACTAAAATATTAAATATAATAGACTAGTTAATGAAGAACTCTGCCTGAAAATGCACACTCAGTGTAATTCCTTTTGTACAATTGCCCTAGAGATCTAACTATAAATTTATTTCTAATCTATACTTCACCAAAAGTATTGAGTTTCAGATGATATGAATATTGAAGGGATGATTTATAATACAAAACACCTTGTCTATCCAAATACACTTTGTCACTTTGGTACACTGCATGCATATCCCAATTTAGTCTGTATAACTGTAATCTAAGGACAAAGAATATAAGGCATATGACTTTTAGAAGTGACTCTGAACATCTCGTAGGTACAATTGTGAATTACAAATCAATGGAAAACAGGTCAAATCAAAGGGAAATGTTGGATTATAGTGTTTCCACTGGATAACATAGGGTTTCACATAACTAGTATGCTATGAGTTTCACATACTAGTATTTTGAATATGGAACTGATTTTTTTCTTTCACTGTTTTCAGTTTCTGACTTGGGAGATAAAACACTAGGAGCTGAAAATGTACCTCTGAAAATGTAGCCTTTGAAATAATTTTTCTCCTTTGCATTCATTCAATCCTAGGCAGTCTGTTTTAATGCAGCACTTTTTATTATATATCATCATGCATTTTACATGGAGTTTCCCCATGTTCCACAGATAAACAATACAATTACAGAGATAAACAGTAGCAGAGATAGAGAAATTTTTGAAGGCATCTTAATAGAAATATACATTGCACCATCATTTGAAACAAATTGGAAGGTCACTGAGGTAGAAAGGTACAGAGAAAGTGATTCAGGTAAGTGGAGCTGAAGAAAGGTTTCTGTCAACCACATCAATATTGTACAGAGGAGCAAAAAGGAAACTGGTGATTGATGGAGAGGAAAAACAACAAGAATCTATATTGCTCCTCTGTCACACTGCAGTTCTTACTCCTGTTCATGGCTTCCAGGTGGGTCAAAACATTTTTTGCAGCATTGTTTATGATGCACACATGCACACTGCCTGGGCAACTGGAGGGCCATGCGTGCTCATCGCAGGGCTGCAGCAATGCTGGAATAACCGAGATGTGGCGGAGCTCACATGGCTGGAGTGTTGCAAGGAATGTGAGCACAAATGCTTCAGAGAAGACAAGGAGGAGATGTCCCATGCAAAAGGGTGACCTGGATGTATGGAACTTTTATATGGGCTGGATGACAGGCTGTTTAGAAGCTTACAATTCAGGATCAGGGGTTGGTGAAAGGTAATGTTGTAGCAAGTGTTTACTACATACTCCCTGATCAGTGCAAGAACATGGACAATGTCTTCTTTCAAGGGGGAATCCCAAGCCCAGTATCTTTCAAGGGACTTTAACTCTCTGTGACATTGATAGGAAAGGACGTACGGTGGAATCCATATGTCAGGGAGTGCAAGGCCAAGCCATCCAATGGAGCAGGTATACAGAAGTGGAGGGCAAGCAGGCAGAAACCCACCAATAGGAGAAGTCCCTACGTGCTTGGAAGGACAAGGATGGGGACAAAGGCCATCATCTGCTGAAAGCCATGTGGAAGCTGAAATGCATGTTTTGGAAGTAGGCTCAAGGCAAAGACAGATAGACCAGGATCATGTATAATCAGGATGTCAGTACACATGAAAAAGGAGAATGAACTGTACCTATCTATATGTCATCTGCAAAAAAAAAAAAAAAAAAAAAAAAAAGTGAGAAGGAAAAGACAGTTTTTATTAGAGCACCTTATGAAGTTACTTAAATGATGAATTATAATTTATTTATTATTTTTATGTACTAGGGATTACTGCTGCTTCAACAATATTCTCAACAATGTGAAGATGTGCAACATAAGGTAGATAATTTATATTTCTGTTTACACTTGGTTTCAGCACCTGTGTTTTATCATAGATGCCTCTTTCCATCTGCCACATTAAGTAGTGGATTTTTAAAGGATGCTTTATAGCACATTTTTGATAAATAACATATTGAGTTCATTTTTCAGCCACTTCTTGAATTATTCACAGATATTGACAGCATACATTCCATCATACTGAAACAATTTTCATGAAAAAATTAACAGCAAACATATGCTGCATCATTTTTAAGAAATAAAATAAAAATTAAAAAATCAAGTTCTCTATCCATAACAAGCTTTGGAATTCTGCTCTGGTGCAATGGTAGAAAACAAAACAAAAGAAATAAACAATATATTTCTCCTGTATGAATAGGAAATGTAAAGCAATTGAATGAAAGGGCAGTGCATCCTCTTTGAAAGTTGTGAGGTGAAAGTCTGTCTAAATGGTTTCTGTGTAAAACTGGAGACATAAAATGTCATATTTCAAAAGTTTCTGATAACTTTATCTGTCCTTATAATATTGTAAGTCATGCAAAGTCATGTAAATTGTGATATGCAAATAATTGTTGTATATCAGTGTTGTAGGGATATATCTACTGCTCATAAAAAAAATCATTATTGTTTTAATTAATGTAAAATAATTCTTATAGTGATTCCAAATGGTAAATATTTAAATATGTTCATACTGTCAGCTGAGGTTCAATCATGTGCCTATGGTTTTTTCTTACACTCTGAGCTAAGTAAAAATGATTTCTTCAGTATTTGGAGGAAGAAAAGTTACAACCAAGCATAAGGTAAAGCATTTTCATATGAAAGCGATAATATATCAACATTTAGAGATTTTCTATGGAAAGAAATTATCTAACGTATGTATCCATTCATATTGATACATCCACATATAAATAGTATAATATATGAAATATTAGAGTAGAAGACAATATGTAAAATAGGCAATAGATCTAAAATGTAGCAATAGATTTGATTGTAAAATGTTATAAAATAAATGGTTCTACTGTATCAATTTTATTTCATAATTTTCTTGTATTATTAGTGTGTTGTTATCTTCATGAAATAACCTAAATGATATTTTCTGTATTTTCATTTGAGTTAGATTATCTTATCTGTAAGGGAAAGCAAACAAACAAAATAAGTCTATTTCACAAAAATAATGTCATAAACATAAAGTTTACTGGTCCACATTTCTTGTTGAGAAGTCTATGCCTAACAAAGAGTATTTCATATAAGGATTGCAGCTGGAAATTTAGGACTAAATATTAAAAAAAAATATGCTTCTCTTTTTATTAAATTAATAATCATCATTTTCCCTTGATTCTTATCTGTGCATGGCCTGTGAGATGTTAAGCATCTCCTTGAAGAAAAAAGAAATCATAAGTCTGTTGTAGGGCCTTAGTTTGGACTATGACTTTTTATGCTATTTCTGAGATGTGGGAAGAAAAACTATTGTTCCTTCCTCTAGGTTTGTAAAAAAGTGACTAAAAAGGTGACTAATCAGTTCTACTAGAGTAGATTTTTTTTTCAATTTTCTTCCTCCAGAGATATATTTCTTTTGCGTCATTTCTTTGACAGTTTTGTTCTCCTTTCTGTCAGTTCTGTAAAGCTATTCTGTCCCTTTTAGTCATTTTTCATGTATTAGTAGTGAGTCAAAGCAATCGTATTTAGTTTCTGTTTCTGTTCAATAAACAATATTATTTTTACTTTGTGCTGTGATTATATGAAATGATTAATGTTTTCCTTTAAAAAATTCTTAATCCAAGACACAGAAATATATTAGTCATTTTAGCTACTGTGTGTATATTTTACTTTTATATTTCCTGTACTCTGGCTTGTATGTGTATTTTTATGGGGAGATAGGGGAAGGAAAGGAAAAAGACACAGTATACATAATCATATAAACTGGAATGCAAATATATAGCTTTCTTAAAAACAAGCAAGGCAAAACAAACAAAAACAAGGCAAAAATGTCACTTAGAATACATTCTTTTCAGCTGAAAGATTACTGTGTTTCTGCATTTTTTTGTTCTTTGTTGCAATTAATCATACTCAATTTCTGTTAATGAAGTGCATGCTTCTTTCATTTAAAATAAAGACCTACAAAAGTGTGACAATAGAATGAACTTAAAATTGTTTGGGATATTATATTTATTCATATCTTTGTTCATTTATAGTTTCTATTAGTTTAGGATATTTTAGAATATATAAAAATTATTACAGGTGGTATTCTCTCTCCTTTTAAAAAATTTATACCCATTACTTTTTTTTAGCGGAATTCTATCACTCAAATGTATTAAAAAAAACCAAACACATGCAGTGATTAATCTAAAATGTCAAGGGAAAATTCAGATTTTCCACTCAAGGAATTTAAAACCTATGTGTGAATGTTATCTGAGGAATTTTTATCTTGATCTTTATTTCAGTGGCATGTTACCAGATATCTCTTGTCACTTTTGTAGGTCTATCTCATAGGCAGAATCTTTATTTAGGGGCTTAAAGTTCAGAATAACACAATAAACCTTTGGGAGGTTAGCTTGTCAAAAACCTGCAATGATATCATTGCAATCCATCATCAATGGACTATTCCATTTGCATTTATCATTATGTTAACATAATGTGAAAATTCCTTTCCTCTACACCTACTACCTGTATTGAAGATTTTCTCTTTACTTTTTCTGAAAAGTCTATAATCCATAATGGACTTGTCTTGATTAAATTATATGTTAATCAACTGAGGGTATTGATCTGTATTATTCTGTGCTATTTTGCTGACTGCGTAAACACCAAGGGTCCTTTCATATGCAGTTTCTCGTATACACTTTACATCTCCAAAGGTTTTCAGTTATTTCCCTATTGTTCCATGCTTATTGTTTTGAAAAACACACTTGTCTCTTGAACATTTCCCATTCAAATGTATGTTATGCACATCACAATTTATTAATATAACACATATATTTTAAATTTAACATAACACAGAGAGAAAAGAATGCATAAATTAGGGTTTGTTACAGGTAATAAAACCATGACCCTAATGGAGGTTTGGGGACAGAGTCTCCACTGATGTAAATAGGCATTGCTCCACTGAGTTTATTGCTCTGGGTCATTAAATCCAAGTCTTGTCCCTGCTTGTGTCTCCTTATATAGCTTTATTGTCTTTGAACTTTGATGAGATGCATTAATATACTATAGTTATGCCCAAGAGGTGTTCAGATTGCTGTGGTTATATTAGAAAAAGTCATTTCCTTCTGGAATGGATTAATTGCATCAAATGAAGAAATCATTGTATCAGTAGTTCTTTACCTTGGCAATTTCTTTTTTTTCTTTTTTTTTTTTTTTTTCTTATCAAAACAAAAGGCTCTATGCATTTACATTTCTTCCAGGAAAGAAAGTTCAATCAGTATATAGATCCTCTGGGCATTTGATTTCATCCTGCAACCTATGAGATACTTCATCACTAGAAAGAAACAAGCTAAACAAGAAAATTAGCTAGTTGCTTTCAGTAAATAATGAGTAAAGGAAGCAGCCTGTAGAGAACAGCAATGAAACAATGAAACAAGCATTCTTATTATAATATTAGAAAATTTGTATTAGAAAAATAATAGAATAGTACTTCCTTTATTTGTCTTAGGATATTATGGTTAGGGAGGATAAACCATAAGCTTCATATACCTTTCGTAGGTATATGCCATGAAGCAGAGAGATATGCACCGTTTGAGAATCAAGCTTTCAGTATTTATAGAATTTGGTCTTAATGCATTAATATTTGACTGACTAGCTTTCCTTTTTGCATCCAAAACATTACATTTTGGCTTCTAGGTTAGAAGTACTGAAACATCAAAAATAAAAAAACAAAGAAACAAACAAACAACAACAACAACAACCCCCCTCCCTATTCTTTTTTTAATTATGCTGAAATCAAAGGTGAAACAAGCAGTTTGTATTATTTCTTCCTGTTGTCTTAAGGGGAGGAGGGAGGGGGAGGAAAGTTTATACATTTTACAGTTTTATAACACTAACAGATGAACAGATAGTTCTAGTCTCCAAAAAAGGTCAAAAAAATGTTAAATTTTTAGACTGTGAGTTAGGCTGAGTAAGTAACAACACCATTAGCAACACTAGAGACACTATTATGCCATGTATTTACATGTTTCCATTGAGAATGTAATAATTTGTACTGTCAGATAATTTACTTAAAAGAGCTGATGGATTTTCATGAATAGTTCATCAAATGTGTCCAAATATTCTTTAAGTGTTCTCCAGATGATGATGTTTAGACTTGAAAAGTACTTGTATATTTTGAAAGTAAAAGCAAAATAAACATGGATGTCCTTGCTTTTCATAATTTTCCCTGCCAGTTTACCAAATTGTGATGCATAGATTAACTTACATAGTTAATTCTCTTTCTAAATACTCTGTTTTCTCTAGTGCATTCTAAATCCCACATCTCAGCTTAAAGATAACTGCATTACAAATAAAGAATTGGAATTTTCACATGTTGGATAAGTGGGGTCATTTACAAACGAAACGGTAGGGAAAATCTGATGAAGTCACTTTCAGCAACAGTTAAAATGTGAATAAATACAAAATGAGAATAATTTTCATTTTCCTTGACATTTTGAAAAAAAAAAAGATAATTTCTAAAAACTGTCAATATTGCATTTCCCCTTTCTGTGCTAAAAGATATTTCTCTCCTTTTAAAATGGATTTTGATTTTAGAAATGATCATTGGCTTAAAAGAACATGGAAAGGAATATGAAACAACTTGAATTATGATGTTGTATAAACAAGACCAAGCTTTTTGCTTTTTATGTATAATAAGGAAAACCTTCCACGTACTAACTTTGTGCTTTCTTTTCCTATTTTTGATAATTACTATGAGTGCAAACTGACTGAGATCAAATAGCAGTACAATGAATACTCATAATCCAAATGCATACTCCCATCACAAATTTTAAAAAGGGAACAGTGATGCTGAGGATCCTTCCCTGCTCTTTTGTACTCCCACATTTTAGGAAGGCTTTGAAGAACTTTTATTGCAGTTCAAAATGACTTGTATGGTTCCCTTGTGTGAACCAAATGGTGCACCAACTTTTAATTAGTGAAATTCTTCTTGTATCCCCAAATAAATCTGATAAAGTTAGAACTGAGCCTCTGTAGGTTTCATAAACCCTTTTATTAAGGGTTTATTAAAAGTTTATTAAACAGTATTTGAAAACATTTCTTTCTTAGCAAATGCTTGCTACATCCCCAGTTCTTATTTTGTCACCACATCTTCAATATTATATGCTGCACTTGTATCTTAGGTTTTTCTGTCCTAACAGTACTCTCGATAGGATCATTGATTTTCCTTATCACACATAAAAAAGTAAAGGGACCTAGAAAATTGTCCCTTGGAGCAATCTAGTTTGCCTACAGTGGGAAGAGTTAGGCATTACTTTGTCTTCAGATGCAAGATGTGAGGCATATCATCCTCAGTGTCATATTCATGACATTTGCTCTTAACATTTGCCAGTGTTTCAATAAAAGACAAGGTTGGTTGGACAAGGAGCTCCAAGTAGCCCCAGTCACTTGATTTGCATGAATTATTATCCTTTTCCCTTTGTTTCTCTTTTGTTCTTCCCCTTACTTCAGTCTTCTTCTGAATAAACAATATGACCAATTATTTCTCCACTGATCTCCACTGATCCCAGTTTTGCTACATTCATATGCAAATTTGGTAGCTCTGATGATACACTTAGCTAGGCCATCTCAGCCCTGTCACCAGTGAGGTTACTGAGACACCGCTGGCATTGCAGGACTCTGCTCCCTGTAGGTCCTGCTTTGGCCTATCTCACACAACACCCCAGAAACACCTGTGTGGTTCAGTCACCTCTTACTGCACTATCATCATCTTCTGTCAGGCACTCACATTGTTGTCCTGGACAGCAGTTATCTGTCCTGGACAGCAGTTCCTCAGGTCATGTCCAGGAGTTTTCCACCTGCCATTCATCTATTCTAATCTCAAGACAGGGCCTACTCAGCAGTCTAAGATTTGCTTGCAAACTCAACAGTTTTAATGTCTATAAATACATAGCCCAGAAGGTATTTATTACTTTTATACATGTATGGAATATATAAAATATATATGTATAAAATATATAGATAGATATAAATATAAGCATGAATAAACATGAGCATGAATATTTTACCCAAATATTTACCTATTCCACATCTGTTTAGCTGTGTCTTCTTTCTGATCTTTCCTACCATTTAGAAATACACTTTTGCTAACTAACGTCTCCAGTCTGCTTGTTTTTCCCCCAAATCTGCATTCAGTTGCATAGTTCTTTGCATGCATTCTTTGCATATCCATTTTAAACACTGATCCTGAAACATAAATACAATTCAAACAAGGTTTTATGCATCTCTCACCATCTGTCCATTGTATTTCTCTTTCTTCCAGTTTTTCTTTCTCCCAGCTGTTCAGTTATGGCCCTTTGTGATTCCTATTTTCAGTCTTAATTTTTAAAGGAATTGCAAACTTCAAATCCTTGCTTCAGTCATTTCTATGGGAGTCAATCCCTATCTCAGCATGCTCAATTGAACCAGAGCTAAAAAGAAAAGTGAAATTTTGTCAGTGCATATTTAACACAAATCTTTTGTCAAGGAGGACAAAGGTCTTGGACAGCTAATGAGAAGTATGAAGAAAGTTCTATATAGCTTAAACACCCGAGGTAGCCATTACAATTCACATTTTTTTGATATGTTGTTAACTTCAATCTGCTTACTAGGTTTATCAACTTCATTCTGTTCCAGTGCATGATATATCTTGTGCCAAGGCGTATGTTGAAGGCATATGTTGAATGATATAGGAACCTGATATAGGAAAAATTTAATATTTAATTGATCAGATTCAGATTTAATTGATCAATTTAATTGATCAGATAATGCAATTTCTGCTCTGGCTTTCTTCAAAACAGGGCCACAAGCTCTAGTTTGCAACATAGCACCATAATGTCTCTCTTCTTTAACAGTCTTTATTTGCTTAATGCTTTGGCAAAAGTTATTCCAAAGTGATTGAAATTATTTTGTCGTGTCCTTTTTTCTATTTTAGATTAATGATTATGCTTCCAGAAGTCTTCATGTCATTTTCTCATGCTGATGTATTACTTCCAGCCTTCCTGTTTATTTGAAAGCCCTTACTGCTTCAGTCTTGTTGACTGCATATCTTACCTTTCTCTGAATCTTGATGCATTCATCACTGAATCTTTTGAACTTCTAGGTTGTATGCACCAGGGGACTTTGAATAGGTTTCTTACTCTAGCAAGCATGTTCCACACTTCTGTGTGGATCCCTTAGCAATACTGGTACTCCCTCTAATCAGCTAGAAGGAACACACATTTAGCATTAGTGTCTCTGGACTGAAACAGCTACCATGCAACCCACATGCAGATTTAAATAAAACAGAGAACAAAATAAATCTGCAGCTTATCTGAGTATTGGATTGTTATCTTCTTGCCTGTTGGGAGAATACTTCTCTAAAATTTCCTACTTCACTAACAAAAGAAAAAGAATTTAGTCTGACAAGCTCTGAGATAGCTTCGCATATGGGACATCTACTATTAGGTGAGATGAACTTCATGCAAAGTTTCCATGGTGTTTGTCAGGGTTTACAACAGGGTCTACTCCATTCTTCACATTTTGAAGAAAAATACTACATATATTCCTTAGAGTGAATACAAAATCTTTCTTTCCCTTGAATAACAATTAGTAGCAGTTGAGTGACTGAAAACTGCACTGTTTCCTAGCTTCTGCAAATTTCATTTTCTTATATTTTACTATATATTACAAAATGATTTTAAATTAAGCGAGTCTTAATGAGCAGCAGTTAATGTGAAATTATAATGAACTGCACCAAAGTGTTTCTTTTTAGATATTTTTTAAAAGTTGTAGGGAAAGGAAAATAACTAAGAAAATGATAGTTATATGGAAGTTCTTTTTTCCACAAAAGATAATCATCTAGGTTGTTTTTAGTATGCACAATATTTATGACTGTCATGATTCATATTGGAAGTAGATGAAGAGAATACAAAATTTTACTGATAATTACAGTCTTTCAGCAATATACGCAAGCACTCATGCACAGCCCATGAATCTTGTCAACAATTCCGAGGTCTGCAATGCAACTGAAGATTTATTAATGTTTATCAGAATTCTGGCTCACCATCTCTTCTTCCCTATGCTATTTATGAATACGTTTATGGATTTTATAAACAATCTATTCACTGCTGTATATAACTATAGCAAGCAAGAATCAAAGGTCTAAAATCAGTGACCTCTAATCAACATTGTTCAAGAATTTTCTTTACTGTTTAACAAATCTAGTCAGAAAGAAACCTGGTAATTTTATGAAATGAACTATCATGGGGAGAACCTTGTACTTTTCATTAAAATTTATGATTATGCTTGGTTCAGTTTAATGCATATGTATGAATTTAGGATATGAATTATTTAAAATTTACTGGGAGGGGTGCTCCATTTTACAAGTCAATAATTGGTTCCCACATGAATAAACTGAGAAGACAAGGGCAAAATATTTTGTCCCAATAAGGCATCTGAATTATTTTTGAAGAAAATGGAGTTCATTCCTTTTAGGCCTATTATTAATGCCAAAAAAAAAAAAAAAAAAGCTATTCAATTGCTGTTCTATTAATGAATGAATAATTAGCAATATGTTAATAATAAAACCTCCTTCTGTATGTCAGCTCAGCACTTTGTTAATATAATATTTAATTTCCAATTCAATTAGAATTCACAAGTTTTTCAAATTAATTCTGGTAACATATTTTCTTTCTCTTTTCTACCTCTCCACCATCATTTCTCCAATAAATTCTAGACATTGCAATCAATGAATATACTATTTCAGATCTTAAACAGAGTTTGATTATCTTTCAAAGTGTTAGTCCAGTAACTGCACTACGATGAATTTAATTCACCTTATTGTTTTAAAAGAAACTTATATCTGATACTGATTAAAAGTAAAGAGAAGAAAGTTTAATTATTTGTAGCTAATCTTAGTTTATCTTCGTATTTGAGGAAAAAAAAAACAAACAGGAAAAGTCATTTAAAAATTCATTTAAACCACTACTTCTTACACAAATGCTACTCCAAATGAACTCAAACTTTTAATAAACTGATGTACCTGCAACTTGCAAGGTGTTCTCTCCTCTGCCACAGATGCTTTTCATTTTTCTGTGTGAAAATCATTTCATTCATTAGCAACATTTTTTTTCTTTTCCTTATTTGGAATTCTACAAATGCTGTACAATATACAGTTTCTGCATAATTAATATTAAATATATTTTTGCATTATACATAAAGTTATTTGTAGAGAAGAAATAGAGAGAAGAAACTGAGAAGTTTATGAAGCACACATAATCTCATGCATATAAATACTAAATAATATAACAATATCTATTCTTCACCTCAATCATTTCTACCATTACTCAAAACATGATCCCTTTCAAACAAAAAGTGCTGGGATATTTCTTGCCTTTTCTGTTCTGAAACATTACTCAGCATTTAACTATAGTTATTAACTTGATTGTCAATTTATGTCTATAATAATCTCTAAACAGATAGTGAAATCTCCTGAAATCATTTAAAAATAAACATCTATGTTTTTATTATATACACATAATAGATGGATAGCATTTTCCATACTACTTTTCAGCATGGAAAAATAAGTGAAGCTTTAATAATTTTTTGGTGAAGATATTCTAATTTGCTTCAATTAGGCAAAAAAAAAAAAAAAAAACTCTTCAGTCTGAAACTGAAAGGCAAATATTAGCTACTTAGGACCACTTGTTTCATCTGGAATTGTCCCTATATATATATATGCATGTATGTGTGTGTGCATATATATATAGGTATTTATGTGTATGTATACATACACAGATAGATAAATACACAGACACATACATATATGTATATATAGGATCTTTATATTCTTCACAGAGCACTAAACATGGTCAAACATGAGATACTGTATTAAATGGAACACTGAGCTGTTCTGGTTGGGTAAGTTATCTTCTCCAGATCTTCTCTTTCCTTTCTTAATGAACAAGTTGCTAACAATGAAGAGTGTGAACCAGTATTCTTTGTTCAAACTCTGATTTGCACACTGAGTGTAAAATGTGTTTTACCTTCACAAAACCCATGAAGTTAGATCCCAGGTTGGTTGTTTTCTTAGTCATCAGTAATGTAGGACCTATGAAAGCAGACTGCAAAAGATGGGAACATAAAATACCTCATCACCTCTCTGCCTCTCAGGAGTGAAACATGGAATATAGCTACACATAGAAGTAGAAAAAAAAGGAAAAAAAAAAAGTGAGAGAGAATTCCTAATGGCTATTTTTTTTCATTTGCAAAATATGGCCTCAAAATCCCATTCCAGCTTGCTACAGTGCACATCTAAATCAATTTTCTGGTTTGACCTATTTGGAGATTTTTCTTTTTTATCTGCCTTTACCAAAGTTTCAGAAATAGTCCTCACACCACAAAAGCTATCTCTAATTGACTTGTTTCCTACACGGTAAAAGAAGGAAAGAATTGATTCTTTAAAGCACTGATCTTGCACAAATAATCTATATGGTTTATGTGTAAGGACAGAGGTATAATATTTACCATTATAAACCTTGTGACCACTTTTGAATAGACTGTATTTACAAAATCAATGTAATAATAGCTTTATTGTGAAGTAAAATCTCTGCACAACTCTGACTTCAGCTTTCATTCCATTCTTCTCCACCATCCCTGACTGTTCATTAGACTGACTTTTCTTTTTACTTTGATCATTCTTCGATCTTTTTAAATTTTACCCCTAAAATTCCCTTATCTTCCCTATCCTCTTTAACATCAAAACTCACAACTGCTGTAGTTTCACAGACACTTTGAATGCGAATGTCAGTGTTGCTACCCAACTGTTTCATTAACAAAGTCAATATTTAAGAAGGTATTTTGTGTGGTTTCAGTGTGCATTTTGTTAACAATTTATTTAGTCAAAGAAATAGGAGAGGCTGCAATTTTATGTTTCCTATTCACTGATGAGTCTGATTCACTAATTGATGTTTTTGCTTTCTTTTTTCTTTTGGCATTATTCAAGGCCTCCCACTGAAGGAAACAGCTATAATTTAAATAAGTAGATTGTAGTTACGTTTTTTGTATTCCTATATTAGAAATTATAGTAAGAAGGAAGTTAACTTTGTCTCATGACATCTTTAAAAAGAAAAAAATAAGTTGAGAGAAAGAAGAAAAAACCCCAAATATTTAAAGCTACAAATATCTGATTGTTTTCATTTTCCATTTTAAATCAAGGCATTTAGAAGAATAAACAAGTTCTATGATGAGATATATTTATATTCCATTTCCAGCCTGTTGGTAAAATTCCAACCAATATAGCATTTTTTTTTCTACTGAAGAAGGAAAATTTTTAGGTATTTTGAATCTTCATGATATGAAAAAAATGTTTTCAAAAAGAATTCAGTAAATTAATATCATGGGCTAATACAAACAAAATATAATGGAATTCAGAAATGTTAAGCATTCACAACTGATGCTGAGCTATGTAGGCGAAATTTATGATGCTCTTTAAGACATTTTCTGTCAGAACAAAATCTGTATTAAAATTTTAGAAACACTTGGAATCCAAAGAAACTGATGAAGAAAAAATTAAAGTTATGCATTTAATTTAAAATCTGTAGTTTCAGTTTATACTCCGTAAGTGACTTATGCCTTCAAGAGAGCAATTGTTTTACAGAATAAAATAACAGTACTTATTTGTTGTTTTTAATTTGTCAAATACTCTATGGCTCTTGACAAGATACAATATGAGATTACTAGCTCCAGAATGAATAAGTTGCTTGTAAAATAATGCATTAATGTTTCAGCTTCAGAATATTGTTATCAATTCTTATCTTATTTTTATTATTGTCATTTACTCTAGACCTTTTGTTTTCATGATAGTTATTTGATCTTGAAGCAACTACTAGAAATCATCAATTCTTTGCACATTGATTATTTGGGTAAATAATTCATCTAGGAAGTGTCATGTTGAAAAGATGAAGCATAAACAGGACTAATGGGACCAAAATACATTTAAGTTATTTATAAATCTTTCTTCTTTTTTTTTTCTTACAAAATGGATCTCTGAATCCATCTTCTTACAGTTTAAATCTTCCTCACAGATAATCAGATCTTTCTCACATCTTCTGATATTTTCATGATTTAGAGATCACTTAAATCTCTCTACTATTTCTTTCTTCCTCTGAGAAAAGTTAGCTGCTATTAGCAACATAATTGATCAGAAAGACAAATAATATCCTGCCCTTGCCAACCAGAAGGACCTTTTATTGACCCAGAAAAAAGGTCAGAACCTGAAGAATAGCAACCTGTGTTCTTAAGCACAGGAATTTTTGCTTAAGATTTAATCTTCAGAGTATCTTAAGTCACTTAAATCTGTAAGTAAAAGTTCTTTCCTTATATAGCATTTTTTTCTTAGGGACCTGAATAGGACTCTCCTACAGAGAAAACTAAAATTTTCTGGAAATTAATTTTACTTTTGCTTTAATTAGAACACTTATTCTTGCTTGTATGTCTGTATGTCCATGTGTTTGATACCTGAAATGACTCTGTGTCTAACGACATTCCTATGGCCACCTTATACTCCAAATAAACAGCATGTTTTTCTACCCTGCACAAACTTAAGCAGAAATGTGAGTGAATTGACTATCAAGAGCTGGTCCTGGCTGGGCAAGCAAATCCAACTAAACAGTCAACCCAGAAAGAATGGTGAAGTAGCATCAAAGTGCTGCTCCCAGCCTATGCTTAAGATAATACAGTCTGTGGTTATTTTATTTTATTTTATTTTTTTCTGGTCATGACCTGAAGGGATTTCTGGTAGGAATCTTCTGCATTGCTCCTTATATCAAGCAAAGATTTTTTTTCACTTCTTTTCTTTTTCCTTTCCTCCATAGGATTGTAGTATGATTCCTTTCCTCCTACTGTTTTAGGATAAAATATTTCATAGGGATGAATACTTGTTTGATTTTATCCATCTCCATAGCTTCTTTTAGAGGAGACTTATTGTGAACCATGACCAGTGGTATAGACAATAGTCAGGTTAAACTGTAGCCAAGTAGTTCACTCAAAACTTTTATTTTTACCAAAAACTATGAAAGGGTTAATGTATTTGTTGAGCAAAGGAGCATAGATGTGGGAAGGTGCTGAGGCTCTTTTTATTTGTTTAAAAGTTTGCTTTTGTTTCTTCATTCTGAGGGATTCCAAAGAATTATATTGAACTTGTGTGCAGGACCTGCTCCCATAGGATTTCACAAAATCTTCTTGTTCAAAAACTGTACAATAGCATTAAGAATGTTAGTGAAGTGTTATGCTGTGCTTGATGTGCAGATGACACCTATTTTAGAATGCTCATCTGATCTGAGCTGGGAAATTATTAAAAGAGACGGGACATGCATGACAGCTGTTCTGAATTACTTTGATTTCAACTTGGATAAATCTGAAAGGGGTATATGCTTATATGTTCCAGACTTCTTGCATCAAGGCTTTTTGCTTATTTTAGAAAAGATGACAAATGTACAAAGCTACGTGCAAGTTCAGAAGAAAAAAGCAGAATTTTGTCTACTGTTCAGTTTCTAATTCATTTCAATGAAATAAGATGCCTTGTCTGATTACAAGCCATATTGGTCAGATCAGCTAAGTCATCTAGTTTAGCCTGGGTAGGTTGGTGCAATTATACTAATCATGTCAGTCACCATCTCAATTAATGTTGAAATACAGGGTCAATTCAGGAGATTGTTAAAATAATACTAGAAGTTTGGATATGAAGATAAGATTCTTCCTGTTTTCAACTTTTTTGTTTTGGTAAAAATAAAAGAATCCTGTCACAATTAATCATCTTAAGCATCTCTTAACAAAATGCAAACTGAATCTTATTTTGAATGTTTCTTGGGACTAGGCCAATACTGTGGCTGTCATATACAGTGTTACAAATGCTCTTTAGATAGATGCATAAGCAAAAATATCTTAGAAAATGCTTTATTTTTTTTTTTCCACAGAGACCCAAGGAAATTCAGAAAGGAAACTCTGAGTGTTACCTAGTCCAACCTTCAGTTCAAAGAATGGGCTGTTCTTAGTTCAGAAGGTTAGGAAGGAGATCTGGGCAACCTGCTCCAATGCCTGGCTGTCAGCATGGGGAAAACAAAATTCTTCCTTATACCTACTTTGAATCTCTCTTGTTTGTCCTTAGGCCAATTGCCTCTTGTCCTGCAGTTCCCTGTTATGAAGAGCCTGATTCCATCTCCTTGATGAGCTCCCTGTAGGTACTGGGAGTTGTTGTAAGGGCCCTCCACAGCTGTCCCTTCTCCAAGCTCAACCAACCCTGATGCGTCAGCATCTCCTCACAGTGCAAGTGCTCCAGTCTTGATCATCCTGGTCACTTTCTATTGGACACCACCCCCAGAAAGACATCAGGCTTTCTGCATTGGGAGGCCCCAAACTGGATATAGTATGCAGTTGTTGGTATGGTTTAACAAATGTTAAATAGAGATAATCTTGACTTGCTGTCTGTGCTGCTATTAACACAACCTTGGATGCTGTTGATCATCTTTGCCCCCAGGCTGCATAGGACAAGCTCACATTCAGCTTGCTGTCTCCCAGGTTCCCTAGAGCCTTTTGCAAAAACCTGTTCCCCAGTCCATCAGCTTCCAACCTGCATCACTGAATGTTTTTTTTCTCCCCAGGGACAGGACTTTGGGTTTGTTGCATGCCATGATGTTCCTCTTGGCCCATTCATTCAGCCTGCCTAGGTCCTTCTACTTGGCAGCATTCAATCCTGCATATAAGTTTAGTTCCCTCCCCTGTTGAATTTCAGTTCCTTGAAAAATCAAAGGTTTCCTGTCTTCAACAGTCTTTTTATATAATATTGTTCTTGCTTATTGGATGGAAATATTTAAAAACAAACACTTAAATATTTGTCAAAAACAAGAAATATATTTCTATTCCAACATTTATTCATTGCCTTGCATTCTGCATGAGTTTATGCTCTTATTGTGCTGCAAAATGGTGCTAGCAAAGAATATCTGTAAGTATTTTCATTTTGTATTACCTATACGGCCTGGAAAATGAATTTAAAATGAAACTGAAAGCCTATGATTTGATGCAGTGTATATAAAAAACCTACATATTTTAGGCACCAGATTGCTTTACAAATGTATTCCTTACAATCTGGCTCTAGGCAGCTGGAGTTCATAATATTCCTATTAGTGGATGCTGTGGGCAGGAAGAGACGAGAACTATATTTATACATACACTTCTCAGAATCACAAAATATTTGCTATGATGCAATTTTCCCTAGCATATTTTTTTCATAAACAGAAATAAATGTGACAAAAGATAACATATGACTAGATCAGCAAAGTCATATTGATCTAGTATCTACTTACTCGATTTCTGGAGTACATCTGCAGCTCTGAGTTAAGCATGTCAAAGAAATAGTTAGGCACGTCAGAATGGGGTAAAATTTTCCAAGTAAAATTCCTGCCTGAAAAAAGTTTTATCTTATTTCACTTCAACAACACAGACCTGAAGCATTTTCTTTAAGGGACAGAATAAGTCTTGTAAAGATTCTCTACAAAAGTTATAGAATAATGTTGATGCATCTTCTACTCACATGAAGATCAACACCTGACTTGAGATTTTCTGCTTGGGACATATTCTGAGTTCCCTCTTCTCTATTTTCTGAAATATTTCAAGCTAACCTCTTTTCAGAGGACTGTCCTATGCACTAGTTTATAGTGCCTAGAAAAGTCTTACTTCTCACCTTTATGATCATAGAATCATAGAATCATAGAATGCCTAAGGTTGGAAGGGACCTCTAGAGGTCATCTAGTCCAACCCCCCT